>JABBOT010000031.1:1689532-1842877 GCA_016165875.1 Acanthopleura granulata
GAAACAGCCTCGAATCTTTACGGCAGCATATCTGCATGCCCCTTGTGGGTAAGTCACCTGGAGGGCAAAGAAAATTTATAGGGCTTTTAACGTGCATCCAAAGTGAAGACATGGTGCCAAAGAAAAGGGATTGTCGATGGCGTCCAGTCTGTACATTTCATAGACCGTATGCATGTGTACAGGATGTTCAATTAGCATTGGCAAGATTGGAACAGGATGAATAAAGAGAAGCGTTAATCAGATGTGGTATAAATATATAATATATCCTATCAGCTTGCTATTTTAAGTTGATATTTTTAATTCTCTGCCAGTTTTAGCAAAAGGATCTGTGTGCCTCTGTCTGTCGGTTATTCGGTCTTTTGAGTTTTTCTTCATTCATAACATTTAAAGAATTTAATGAATAACGGGGGTTTAGAAGGTCCTTGGCAATGTTGTAGTAATGTGGACATGGTTAAAAAATTCATGCATCCCGATCTCGATCCGAATTTTGTACCAAATAATGACGTCTTAATTATACCTGTATGATCTCTTTTCGGTAGAGTTTCTGAAACACAGACAGCTAACTAATTAATTTTCTATGGCTGATGTAATACATAAATAGTATGGATAATGGGGGTTCTGGCTCCCCTGGTGCTGGGAGCCCCACATCTCCTATCTCGAAGTCACCCTGCGGCCCGACAATCTCTATACTCGGTGGCTAGAGGTTGACCTCTTGGAGACGATCTTCGAGAATGAGATGATGCTTGAAGAATACGGTGACACCATACCAGCCACCATGCGCGACCGCATTCAGAGAGTAACATACCTGTTCCGTAGGAGGATCCACGATCACGATGTGATCGCCCGAGAGATCATCGCAGATCCGACTTGTGCACGAAGCCTCAACGGGATGGAAAAACGCTCGCGGTTGCCGCGAACCGCCCGGCAAAGCACATAAAATTCAAACCCTGTTGAATTCTCTGGCCGGAGTCCTGTATGGTTTGAATTTTGTTCACTCCAGTGAATCACTTCTTAATCGAGGTTTGGTTTACCAGGCTGAATTAGATCATTTATTTTATCTCTGAGTATGGACATTTCGTATGTCTGGTCTTGTATGGCGTTGTAAAGCTTGTGTAGAATATACACCGCTAGAACCCAATTAACCCCAGTTGAGGTCACAATGAGTATATTGGATAAGGGCGATGGACACATCTTATGGCCGACTTGCGAGTAATACTACAAGTATATCGAACCTTGGTATCTCACCTCTGTCGAGAAGCTCAATTGGTTTGTATTTTTTTCATGAGGGCCACTCGAGCCTCCTGTCCCTGCTGCACTAACTCGTCTTTCGATATCCGAGTGTTAACCAAAACTAAGTATCCGAAATTTTACCTTCCACTGTAGAAGAGCGGTCGGTGATGCTATTAAGCTTACTGTCAGCCAGTACGCGAATTTCATTGTGTTTCTTACCTTTGATGGACAGGCGCCTTCTTGGAAGCTTACCCACCCCACTGAGAAGGCCGCAGGCTAGGGCCGCGTCTTCCATGCCTATAGCTATAGTCGTCGCAATTATTGTAGACAATACTCCCACACCTGTGACACCCAGACCCATACTCGCCGGGAGTAGCGCGGTATCAAGCGAATCAACTGCGTTGAATGCCCTGTGGTATTTTTTGTATAGAGAGGCTCTGGCGTCTCTCTCACTATCCATCCATTTTTTCAGAATGCTAATATGTTGTAATCTATATTCGTGCGAATCGTCAGGCGAGGTGGTGGTGGGCGGATGGTAGATGGATTTAATCCTAGATACAGTTGCGCCATCTTTATGTAGGCGCCGTTAGAACGTTTCATTATAAATCCCTTATGGGTTTGAACTTGTTCTTAACCGTTTCAAAATAACGCCATGCTCTAGATTTATGTGCTTCACCCGCACCATTTTTGCCGCGGCGGCCTGGACTTTGTCTAACGTCGTCTGAACCTGATTAGTTCCAAGAAGCATTTTTACAACGATCGTTACGCTTTAAGATGCATGCCTTTGCAGCCACCCGATATTGAAGCCAGGAAGGATGTGGAAGGGCTCGGAAAATGGATTATTACCCAATATAATATCCAGAATGATTATGGAATACGGGGAAACCGCGTCAAATTCACGAAATGGTGTGCTGATGTCGAGGTAAGATGTTGTATCTGGACCTCCTCTGATCGCACCGATCCATCCGGCAGTATCCTCACATGCAGTTCGCTTCCCATGGCGTGTCCGAGAGATAAGCTCACCCATCCTTCAACACCTTCTGAACAACACCACCATGTGTTGATTCCACCTGGTTCGTTGTCACAACCAGATCAATGTCCCATTTGGAGTCATCCGATTTACCAGACTGCATACCCTATTCTCAGGATCATCAGATAGAACCAGGGTGAGTTTTTGGAGCGCATTCGGGGTTTTGATGTTCACATCGGCGAGCTCACTAAACTTCGGTGGTTCTCCGGATGACCTCAACGCCAAGTTTTTTCGTGCATATCCCCCCTCCCTCCCCCGGAGCTGGAAGGCGTAAATCCGTCCACCAACCCCCTGCTGTTTCTAGCCATTGACATCTGACAGATCCGATAAGCCTATGCTAGTGCAACTAGTTCTCATTGGGTCCATCACGTCGGCGAATGTGTAAAGTTACGCTTAAGCATGCTTTATCTACAGATTAGCCGTAAATGTTTAGCAGCTTTATAATAAGCTCCGGCACAAGGCCAGCCGACAGTCTTTTGTACTGTGGATTGGTAAATGCCACCGTCCTTCCGGTGTTTATGCTCTCGTGGTATACCGCCACTTAGTTCCATATTAGCATCCAAACCTCGGAACACTTCTTTATTGAGGGCTCAGACGGTGTAATAGCCGCTTGGCACGACAATCGACTTATCGTTTAACCTGAAACGTACCTTGGCCCCAATATTCGCCTGTGGGTACAAGGTCAGATCGAGTAGGGCGATCTCGACCTGGCCGTTGGAAGTGTTCAGACATGCTGGGAGGAGGGCACTACTCCCCTTTTGAACATCACTAAGTGTAACTAATACATTCAACAACATGCTTGTTAAAGCCTTTTTGTTCCATAGGAGGGTAACTCATTACCATGTCGGTAGAGTGTACTCGAATAGAGAGACTGAGGAGCCGAATGAAATCGTGGTGATAGATCCCAGCCTGAAAAACTCGTAAATTGCTCTCGACATGACTTTTCAAATGGTGCTTCAACACTACACTTTACCTAAAATCAACAACGGCACATTGATTGAGAAATGGCACACGCAGCCGTTGGCGTGGCGGCCGAACCAAGTCACGACCGGTTGTGGGATGTCAGAGGAAAATCACCTAATAGCCGACCATACACTAAGCAACTCTATATTCCACGTTCACGTATACTATCAAATGCCCCTTATTCTGGATGAGATTAAGGCGTCACTTCCACAAGACAATGCATGCAGTCCGACCGACAACCCCTACGACCGGAGGGCATACGAGCGGATTTGTACCGAGTTTGCCCCCCCCCCCCCCACCGACAGAGATTGGCGACCTGCAGCGATAAGTAGGGCCCAAGTATTCTCGGCAACCCAGTTCACGGCCTTCCCTAACCGCGAGGAGCCAAAAGACGATCCTCCATATAATACCTGGGAGAGCTGCTGCGGCTTTACCGGCGAGGTTAGCTAGAAGCCTACCCAGGGTCCGCAGATGCTTTTTTACCAATTCCTTTGGACCGCCCTTGTCGGTTAGCTCAGCAAGTGATGTTGGAGGCTTTGGCGCTGAAGAGCTCACGGTTAGCCCAAGCACAAGGTTCGACACGATAAAACCCAACGCAGTTAGGATGCTGGCTATGGTGACCCTCTGTTCGCGAAACAGTTCTAAGGCGTTCGACAAGAGTTTTGTCGAAGAACTCGACTGATCGTTTCCCTGATCCGATTGCTTTGTGTGCGCAGAGGTGCATGGTTCGCAGATGTAGCCTCGAGGTGAGGCGTTCTTTCATGCTTAAGTTCTTGCAGTTCTTCTGCAATGGGGCGCCTGGAGATCGGTAGCCTCGTCTAGTTGCCTTTCTTCGAAAGGAATTCCTTCATTCAGTACAATTGTTCTAGCAAGCACACACCTGCGAAGGTCTGCAGTGTCTTATCCCAGCACCTCGAAGAGTGGCGATGGCCGATCACCAAATGTGCTGAGTGCCCCCTGAATCTCAGATTCACTCAGCTTGGTTCCGATGGTTGCGACCGCTTCAGATGTTTCCTGCACCGGTTGTTCCACATTCTCTTTAGCCGCGGCTTCACCTACGTTATCCTTAGCTTTCAGAAGCACGGTCACGACCTTTGGTGGCAGCGTGCCCCGCTTCCAGTCAAGAAACCCAAGTTCTTCCAGGACAAAACCCACCCCATCGAATTCCCTAGTTTCGATGGCGCGAGTGGCTTACTTGTACTTTTGCTGAGAGTCTCAAATTTGCGATAAAACACAAGGTGTAGTCGATTATTGACCAGCTCGAAATCAGAAAAATATCTCCCCGCAACCGGGGTCACCCCATATTGTTCCTCAGTGAACTTATAAAAGTCGTCTACGGCTGTCCCTATGCTCTCACGCGCAAGTGATTGTGTGTTTATCTCTCGGCTGTCATACTGCTGCTCCACATTTGAAGAGAACGAGGTTTTTTGCGTCCCCTGATCGTCTGGCTCAATAATATCAAAATCATTAGGGGATTCAACCTCAAATGCGCCATTATATTAAAGCTATGTTATGCATTAGTTCATAATATCTACAGGAAAAATTACTTCTTCAATAAGGATGAGTCAATACGGACGCAAGCTCAGTCCGCACCGCAAGCTCCGGGAACAGTTGGGGGCCAAAGGCGTGTGGCAGTCGATCGTCATCACAAATAACCCGAGTAGGATTGACCAGAACCAACAGCTTCTTGTTGGGTTCCTAATCCTCGGCCCGCATGATGTCATTGCCCCTGGGAGCGCGAGGCTGCTTTCACAATCTCCCTGGCCTCGACCGACGACTAACCGTGCTGTCATAAAGAAGACCACGGTCAGGATCAACACCAATGAGGTGGTGTCGATCGATCACAGTGACGTCTACCTCTGCTAAATGGATCTCTGGAAAACGGTCCAGGAGAGAGAGAATGCCCAGGGCATCGACACTTCGGTCGGCAAAAGTGTTACAAAATCCGCCTTGGTGTAGTGGATGGCGCGGTTACTTCTGCTGACACTGCTATCGCAGCCGCCTATGGTAACCGATACTACATCCACTCGACTCCGAGCTGCTGGAGAGCCATATGCCCTTCTACCAGGCGGCCCTGGGTGACAGGTTGGAATACGAGCTAACTTTCAACGACTGCAGGCGCATAATCCGGGCGACGGGGAACACTGCTGTGCGGGCAGCAAGGAGTTACACCATCGGTAACATCAGCCTCTGGTACGACATGGCCACCCATTCCGAGCTCGCCCGGATGATCCGTAACCAGTACGCAGGCCGCCTTTCCAATACTGGACGACCGCATGCTCCGGCACCCAAAAATCAGCCGTGACATGAGTGATACCCTGTGGAACAAAAACGTCAACGTACCCGCTTGCAGTATCAAAGGCATCTTGGTACTGTTCGACCTAGCAGGTCCCAGCAGCCGCCTTCCGGGGGGCCCAGAGGCCTTCTACAACCCCAAAATAAGCCAGATGGAGGTGACAATCGAGGTGGTCTCCAACCAGCTGTATAGCCAACGCCTGTGCGCCTACCAGCAGTCGCATGAAGCAAGGAAGTTCTTTGCAGCAGTCTGCAAGCACCATCCCGAGGTGGCCATGGTCACGAGAGACCTAGCACTGGCGGACTTATCCTTTGGCGACTTCTTAACCAATAAGTACGCCCTGTGGCTTGACCTCCGTCCACGGACGATGATCAGCTACACGGCAGCTGCGGCGCTTCGAGAACGCCAGTGAGATCAGGAAAACAGAAGAGACGGCGGGCGCTTTGAACATCTGCCTTCACGTGGTGATGGACGGCCAGCTCAACATCCACGATTCGTTACACAGCTGTACTTGTAACCTCTGGCCCAGGGCCCCCCACTCGGCGATTAACTGCGGAATGACGTGTTTCAGTACATTGTTCAATCGGGATTGTCAAGACTGTCCCTGGGTGTGGAGCTACCCAGAGGTCTTTGTCTTAGACCCAGGTGAACGGCTCCATGATTACCTTAGAGCCCTTTAGTCGGTGTTTCAAGGCAAGCCAACCCTATGCATCATTCACGACTGTTCGACAGGTGCTGTGACTAAAACGAAGGACATGCTCTCTCAGCTGGCCTTTGGCTGACACGCGCAGCAAAGCGTTTGGATATTCACCCAGAAATATAACTCAATCCTGAAAAATCTAGGCCACGATACGCGCTGGGTCCCCATCTTCCACTACCAAGATAGTTCTCGTTTGAGGAATGTTTCCGAGAAAATGATGTGATCCCTTCGGAAGAGCCGGCCACAGTACGGCAGCAGCTAGCCAAAACCATGCATGCCAAGCTTCTGTTGAAGACTGATCAGCAAGCTGCATACCACGTGATATAATGTGCGAAACACTGTTGCTTAGCAACAGCTGGATGCTGCTATTTTCCCTGCAAATAATCAACTTGAGCGTGATCGCATTGGTTGCGTGCGATTCTATCAGAGGTAGGAGTATAATAGTACATAACGTGCGTAGCATGAGTTCTGTGACTCAAATATGGAAAAATATGGACGAACTGGACAAACTAATCGACGAACGGATCGATGAAAACACTGAGCCTGCTTCCTCGGCTAGACCAAACAAACAGACGGAGCAAATGGAGGAATAGGCAGAAGCACGTGCCAATCTCGCGCCTCTGCAGCGTGGCCAGGCCAGACAGTATCTTCGGAAGACGGACCAAATTGACTCGTTGGATGAGGCCAAAAAACTCTACGCCCGCTAGGAGTCAAGACTAGGCGCGGCCATGACGAAAACGATAGGGCAAGTTGCACTACAATTTTACTCAGGAGTGGCCAGTATGTTTCTTCCAATCTAATCCGAGAACCGGCCGGCGCTTGCACTCGACCTGGAGGCCGACTCCTTTGTTGGACATGCGATTAGTAGTGCTTCCTGTGTGCTCTATCATCGCTACGGCATGTTGCTGGCGCCCCTAAGCCCTGCTTTTAGCACAGCCAGGCACAGCCAATTTGGACAAGAGAGCCCTCGAAGAATAAACGATGGCAAAGAACCCGACTCTTCCTTTGAAGCACCAAGCGAACTCCTCCCCCCCAATAGAAACCTCCGGTGGAAGAAGTGGCAGACCATAAGAAGAAGGTGGCGGCCGGGAGTGGTGGGGCCGCTGCCAAAAAGGTCAAACATGAACCACTGCTTGAACAGCTTCCTGCAGCCAAGGATTCACAACAGCATGCTGTTTCTGTTGCAGCTGCTACAACAGGACAGCAGGATGCTCCAGAGTTGAGAGAGCCTGTTTCAGAGGCTCCTGGTGTTGCAAAGCAGGCCAACTGGACCACATGTATCATTCGGGTGGCTGGTCTTACAGGGGTATATTATATATGTGCTCATCGCCGACAGCTGCCGCCTCTTCCTGTTCCGGAGCAACTACAGAAAACTCAACAAGCCACCTCTAAGCCTCACTCTGCTCATCAACTGAACATTCCGACGCTGTCCACATGGAGTAAGAACATAGCTCCAGCTACCTACGGTAAGATGTTCGTAAACGCCCTGTATCACAGCGTAGTCGTGTCTCGTTTCTATGGGATACTCCAGATTGAGTAAGATGGTCATTGGAAGTGCCCTTCCGAAGCCAGACTTCACCCCCTCTCCCCGGGTAATATCGGGATGGTTTGTCATAAACGTTGTCGTCTCGATGGCGACCAAGGACTTGTTAAGTAAACAGACGATCATTTCAGCAGATATTATAAAGTAGAAATGACCTCGATGCCTATGATGATTGGAGGCGCTTTCGTAAATTCACTTCCTTTCTCAGGTAGTAACTTTCTCTTCTCAGGTCTTCCAAGCTACGAGGTCGATGCGAAGGGCAAACGCCACGATAAAGCTATAGAACAGCTGCAGGCGGCGCTGGCGACGTGGTCTGAGAAAAGAACACAGCACCTGGACTGGATAAACGACGAACTTTGTCGGCAGGGGCTCACAGAGCACACATTTCGCGATGTCGACGCCGCGGTGCGCGAGTACGCTCAGGTCAGTGGGAAAACTCTTAGTCCCATAGGGCCCGAGCCTGTCCTAAGCGATTTCTATGCACTGTCGGAGATCCAAAAAGAACGCGAGATCGCCTTCATACTCCTAGGGGTGCGTGTAACTGGGCTGGTCGCGTAGAAACTCACCGAGTAATCCGAAAAGACTGCTGGATTCGCGTAAGAGCTCCTCGCCGCAATGACAGGCAGAACGCGTAATGAGGCTCGAGTTCTTTTTTAATTGTAGATATCGCTTAGGTATATCATGCTGCATGATGATGGGGTTGCCTGAAGAGAATAAGCCGCGTTGCTAGAGGTTGACCGTTATGCCCGCGTCGGCGAGATCCCTGGGCCTATGGCCCAGGTACTGCTTAATAGCGCACACAAGTTGAGGTTGAGGATGCTCATCCCCACAAGGACGGGACGGTTAAGGGTCTGACAGCTCTTGTGAATCTGAATCGCTGTCAGATCGCCGTCAAAAATGTTGCCTCCGCCGAAGGCTGGGCCTGAGTTTCTCTTCTTCGCTTGCTGGCTAGAGTTTGACATCTACTCGCTTGCCCAGGTTTTCCATGGTCTTTCCGAAGACAGAGTTCTTCATGAGGTTGTAGAGGTCCTTTTCGCGTCATTTTTTCCTGAGCTCGGCATTCATTCGTATGTATTGCTCCATCCAGGGGTTTTCCCGAAAGCAAAGAGCACAATGGATCTTTTTCATTAGCATACCCAGAGACAGGTAAAGTTGCAACTTGCGACAGTGGAGCACGTAGAGTTCCTTGTCGCGGAGGCTAGGGAACAGATTCTCAACCTCGGTAGGCTCCACCCCAAGGCCAAGGAGATTGTGCTGGTACTCTGACATCCAATGTTTGCGAACCACCATGCGCTCCTGAGCTAGCGGGTGGGAAATGTGCACCTTACGCAGCTCTTCTGGGTACTCCAGATGCGCTTCCACGATGTAACCCTCTGGGTTGCCTGCCGGATGCTCTGCGATGGTTTTTGCGAGCTGACCTCAGTTTTCCACCCACCCATGGCAGCAGCTGGCTCATCGCCCAGCCGTACAGGTTGTAGGTATCCAGGTACTGTGGCTGTTAGGCTTCTTTGGGTCAAAGCCTTTCACCCTGTGGTTGTTAACCCGGGTGTGACGCTTTGAGACCATCGAGATACCCTGTCTCTTTTCTTTTTCAATGAAGAGGTGCTGGTCGTAGTCTGTCAGCAGCTCAAGCTCCCTACCTGTTTTCCTCAGGAGAGCATGCCAGCAGAGACCACGTCTGGTGTAATAATTTGGTGGGTCTAGCCATACTGCCGAAAGCAGGTCTTCCGGAACGTCTCGAAAACATCTGCCAGGAGGAGTACATCAATGCGGTTGTAGAGGTCGTGATAATCCCCAAGGCTTCTGCAGTCGAAGGCCGTCCAGACCCTTTGCGCATGGATATAATCCTCATCACTGATGTGCTGTTCTGTGGAAGGCCTCCTTTGTGGGGAGCTGAGGCACACCAAAGCGTTGCCAGGAGTCCCTATACTCATAGGGGTAAACACCGTTGCGCATGAGGGCCTTGGATTCGGTGGCTACTACCCGCATGTCGAGAGATGCCAGCACTGTCGGTGAAGCGGAGCTGCCCCAGGGAGATGTTGTTGGGGGTGCAGGATATACGACCCTCCACCTTCGAGATCGCCTGCATCAGCAGGTTAGAGTCATAGCCCCGCAGGTTGTAGAAGACTAATGCGATTGTGGTGGTTTTGGGTCTAAGCCGCAGCTTCAGGTTGCAGGTATTGTGTGCAGCACCCCTATTTTTTCCGGTGATGAGGCAGTGGTCGCGGACAGAATTCCTTTGCCCTGCAGTTGCAAGTGGCTTTTTATAGACATGGCAGGTTGAGGCACTGTTGTATGCCCGCCAGTCCTCTCGGGCCATTGCTATGGCTTTCGGGTTAGCTAGAACCATCTTGATCTTGCGCTCCTCTTCTTGGAGAGCTTGGAAGAAGTTCTCTGCTGTATTGGGCCATCACTGCCCATCACATCGCACCACGATGTATCAATAACTGCAAGCCTTATGTGCCTCTGTTTTCCTGGTGTTGCTTTCTGTGGAGTCGGAGCCGGCGCCCTCGATTTTGATGATGAGAGCCTCAAAGTCGGCATAGATGTTGTAAGGGTTTGGAAGCTGCTGTGTCCACTTTTCTAGGATGTGAGGGAAAGCCTTACCTGTAGAAGAGCCTCTTGGCGGAGCACAGGATCGGTGTACTCCTCATCACCATCAGGCCTTTTCTTTGGAATCTGGGCGTTGAGGGCGAGTGGAAACTTCTCACCTCTGATTGCTCGGAGTTCTTCTAACTTTTCTTGGATCTGGGCCGCACGTCTTCGAGAAAAGCTCTAGGGTCTGTAGCGTGGGGATGCCCTTTGGGCACAGCCGTCTGCCAGCTATGAAGGTACCTTCCGATTGCCCGGGGGTTTTCCTGGAACGTGAGCTCATCTGCCTCGGCACCCTCAAGCAACTCTAGAACCTCTTTCTCTTAGTCCTGGATTGTGATTGAGTTTTGGAGCGAAGAATTGGGTAAAAGTTTTCCTCAGTGGCCTTCCTCCTCCAACCACTCTTCTTGCGTCGTGTTGGAAGAGGTCGATATTTCTCAGGCTGTAAGCTCTTTAGCAGGAGAGCCTTGACTGCCTCTGGAATGGGCTCCTGCAGGATGTTTTGGACCACATCATGGAGGACAGGATTTTCTGGCATTTTTGCCAATAGTTGATCGATGTATTCATCCAGAGTTGCTATTATCCCTTAAGATTATATTTCTCTAAATGAAAATTTCTAGCAGCTGCTCTATGAATTCGCTGATACTACAGACCTTATCTCGTAAGATTATATTTCTCTAAATGAAAATATCAATCACTGCTAGTCGTGCAAACTGTGCTCTGGAAGTACGCTGCTTTTCGCGCCAGTTCTGTACTCGAGAGTGGGCTGTGGCACAGGCATTACACACGCCATAGTCGTTACGACATTCTGCTTCGCACACAGTGCATGGAGTATATGGCTGTGCTTCTTGTCTCATCTGGTAATTATGCTGCACACAATACTCAGCGGTAATACTTCCAAGCTTCTGCACATCCCTCTCACAGGTTCTCTTCACCACGCGCATTAACCATGTGCACTTCCTTCGATCCATTGTGATCTTTGTCCCTTAAGATTGTATTTCTCCAATTAGAGGTTTAGGATATAGAGCCCACTGTAACATAACTGTATCAAGTGGTCTCGCCAGCTATGTAAATAGTCTGTGTCAACTGGCTCCAACGCGAGCCATTTACATCATGGTCCATTGTGGTTATACTGGACATAACACATTGTAAGCTTTATTTATCTAGTTAGATAAGTATGAAACGGCTGGTCTCGCCAGCTATGTAAACAGTCTAACTATGTGCTTCCCACGCGAGCTATTTACATCGT
Organism: Acanthopleura granulata; assembly: GCA_016165875.1. NCBI lineage: Eukaryota > Metazoa > Mollusca > Polyplacophora > Chitonida > Chitonidae > Acanthopleura > Acanthopleura granulata. The sequence goes on from JABBOT010000031.1 coordinate 1,701,136, forward strand.
AGAAGTACGGTAGCCGGCTGCTCGAGCTATGTTATGTTTCTTTTTTCTCTCTAATTAGAGATTCGGTCTTGCTTGCGCTCCGGCCTTCATAACTATGAATCTGAACGGGTGCCTGACTACATAAATAATTGGAAAAAGTTTATGTAGCTGGACACCATATGGCTCGATATGCCCAGAACGTGAACACCTGGTGCTGGGAACCTCCCCACACCTTCTATCGCATTCCAGCTTCTCGAGACAATACAGCTAACTGAATTCAGCATGTGTATTATACCGCCAGGACCCAACCTCTGATTAGAGAAATACAATCTTACGGGGTTAACTACATAAATAATACAGGATATAACACACTGTAATCTTTGTTTGTCTAGTTAGATAAATATAAAGCGGCTGGTCTCGCCAGCTATATAAACAGTCTAACTATGTGCTTCTCACGTGAGGTATTTTCATCGTAGAAGGACGTAAAATAATTGTTTAATGTTTATGTAGCTGGACACCATATGGCTTGATGTGCCCAGAATGTGAACACCTGGGGCTGGGAGCTCTCTAGGGAGTGTGGGGAGGCTCCCAGGACCAGGTGAGCCAGAGCCCCATTATCTATACTACTACGTGCAAGGAAAAACGGAAACACTAAATGTTAAAAATAAAGCAAATTATGTATATTTCTTTCTGTACAGAACGGATGACAGTGTCGGATAAACAGGAGCTTGGTTTTGACAGCACGATTCATGAGCTAATATCTCGTGTAGAGAACACCATGATGGAAACCTTCCAGTCAGTCAGTAAGTCACTTTAATTCCCTCACATACGGCTACTTTAACTTAAGACGCCATACGACAGAAGGCATCATAGATTTATTTTTTTTCATAGGTGAATTATTCAGTTCTCAAGAATATTTCACTTATAAGACGGCGACCAGTGGGAGAAAACGGAACAGACCCCGGGGAAAAACCATGCATGACCATGCGTTGGTTGTGGGCAGACGTCCCCAGGTACTGAACAGCAAGCTAGCTGAGGTGTCCACGGAGGCTTGTAAATCTAAGACTGATCGCATCAAATACCGTGGGACATTTCTGGCGAATACTTATTGCCTGATATTTGCCTCAATGGCTTCGCTTTCGGCTCTTTTGATTTCAGGATAAGTCATTGGTTAGTTTGGGGCACATGTATTTTGGTAGCGATTAGCCGTTTTATATGGAGCTAAGTGCTCGAAAGGGCATTCACATATCAACCATCAACCAAAATATACACTCCGGCTCAATAATCTCAATACCAACTTCCAAAACACGGCTCTGCACAAACCACCATAGTAATACAGTATGTAAAGGAAGAAATTAAGACTTCAAAGACAAGCAGTCGGCACTTTTCAATGATGACGGAAGGACGAAATGGTCCAGGGGGATGAATTCAGTCAGTATTCAAATTGTGTAGGATGATAGTTTATATGTTGTCATATTTCAAATTATGTATCTCAGTTCCGCATTGATTGCCACTGTTGATATGGTCCAACGTGGTGATCTCATTCAAAACGATGAATACAGGACCCCTATACCCGATTCTCAGAGATAATGAATACTCCGCTCATGTTTACATGTACTTACAAGAGAACTGACACACATCACCATGCAACTGGCAAGATCTGTGCACGCCATATGCAGTACACACTGGTGTTTGCTGTCCAAATAAGGATAATGGAGTATCTCAAAAGATAGAAAACCACTGTGATTTTGGCACAACGCAAGTCCAAGTGGGATGTACCATCGATCTGGAGAGTTTGTAGTTTCCTTGATATCCGACGAAAGTGGATACCTGTATATCTTTCATATACGGAGAGTTTAAATCTAGGATAACTATTTATGTATCATCTGTTGAATGCAAAAGATCGAACCTGATGAAGATTAGGTTTGTAGAGCTTCTCCTTATATCCACAGAATCGTATTCATACGTAAATGGGCTGTCAAATGTGGAACACAATCTGTTCTCATCGTAATACCTGTACATTGTTGATAGATGTTACTAATCAGAAATTCAGGGTGCACAATAAAGAGTTATACATTCCAAGACCAGTAACCACTGTAGATAGTAGAACAAGAAAGTATCTCTTGCCTTTTATATTAATGTAGGTGTGACCGACATTAGTAAGAACAAAACGCTTTAATGTTGGAATTTAATCAGTTCTGTTATCAAGTCGCTGTGGGAATTTGTGGCAAATGGAGTAGCGGAATACCAAATGGAGATGTAGCTATATTGCATATGTATTTTTAGAGTCTAGTTTTTCAGAAGTAGTTCTAAACAAGTTTGAGAAATTCTCGCCATCGGCTACCTGGATCTTTGTTCAACAGTTTGAAGTCATGGGGCTGCCAGGTAGGGAGAAGCTCTCTATCGGCCTCGGTAGTTTTGCTGTGAAACTTTCTTTGTTCTTTGTAGACATGCCAGTTGATGAAAAGCACGAGTACAACAGAAGAGTTGATGTTATCGCCCCTCCTGCTGAAAGAACCTCAGTCAAGTACATGGCCTGGTTGGAAACCAACAGAAGAAATCTTGGTTTTGGAGCTCAGAATGAACGTTGTCCATACGCCGGGTTCTTTTTGAACTGTTTGAGATTAGTAACGGTATGGTTGTTTTTATTGTTTGAAGTGTTTCTAGATTTTTTTTTTAAACAGACTATACCGGAGAATTTCTATATCGTGGTATATATATATATATATATATATATATATATATATATATATATGTATATTGTACTAATAAAGCAAATGTGAATGCTGTAGCCTGAAATAAAGGAATTTGAAGAGAATTTTAAAAAATGGCGAATAAACACACCATGAATCCAACCGACTCCTTGTCCACACCATAAACCTACCAAACTCCTTGTCCTCGGCATAAACCGGCTCCTTGTCCTCACCATAAACCTGACCGACGCCTTGTCCACACCATAAACCCGACCGAAGCCTTGTCCACCTCAAAAACCTGACCGACGTAATGTCCACTCCATTAATCTGAACGACAACTTGTCCACACCATAAACCTGAACGACTCCTTGTCCATACCATAAACCTGACCGACTCGTTGTCCACACCATAAATCTGACCGATGCCTGGTCCACACCATAAACCTGACCGACTCCTTGTCCACACCACAAACGCAATTGACGTCGTCCACACCATAAACTTGCCCGATTCCTTGTCCACACCATAAACTTGACTGATTCCTTGTCCACTCCTTGACCAGTGCTCTCCCTTACAGCCTTTTCAACGGATGACATGCATATTACAAGGCTCCAAAGACAAACAACACTTTAAGATGATCATTATCATCAAGTGACAAATTCTTCGTTCAGATTTACCAGAGTGGCTTGTTCATCAACACAGAATGCCGGAGGGTCGACGCCTTGAAGTATATGAAGAAAAAAGTGAGGCGGTTAAAGGAAAAAATAATTGAATCCAATTACAACAGTCTGCAGACCCTTTTTCAAGACTTCTACGGTAAGATATTCCTTTTTTGTAATTATCTTTTCACTGTGCAAACGCCTGTCTTTAGTATAAACTGGATGGGTTAAAATTTGTAGAAGAAAACACTGGACCAAATGTATATATGCAAGTTTCAGTCATGCGGGGGTGATAGCAATGTAATTATGTTAATTTTTAACAAATTCTAAAGGAGATTATCTAGAAAACTGAAGCGGCGCTGTACAATGACTCTTTAAGGGCACCACTATTGGAGAGGAAAAATGATAAATAAATCGCTTATGGTTTTGTTCAACACTCAGACAGCGATAGGCCTTACACAAGATCAAAGAAAGAAACACGAAGACGCTGGACTAAGTTCAATACATATGTTTGAAAAAATATGCAAATAGTACAACTGATGATAATATACAAAACAATACAAATAGTCACAAAAATATATAGTTTTTTCCGGGTGACAGCGTCCAAATCCTGATGGAATATTCCAGCTTCCAAAATGCCCGTAAATATAGAATCCACAGTTCTTTGGAATTCCGGAATTGAAGACTGACAATTCTGTAGTGACAAAAGCAGTGGGCCCGGTATGCTGACTATGATATATGTCCAACTTCCCGACAAGGTGCAACTTTCCTGGGCAGACGGGTTGTCAATAGCGTCCGTAATGCCGGACTGACGATATATGTTTCACTCCTCGGAAATATACACAAAATCTTTCTCTGGGTAAACTGGGATGACATGTACGTAATCGCACAAAGAGACAATGAGCAATACAGGCTCCAAAAGAACGTCTCAAACGAAATAGCACGTGGCGAAACACAAGCTCACAAAAGTGCTGCTACGAAAATGGAGTACAAAATGATGTGTGTTGACTGGCGTCGATATCTTTGAATACCACAAAATCCTTGTAAGTGAACGAGAGTAAATGTGACTGCTCTCACGTGAACTTAAATGAAGACTGCTCTCAAAATGGACATTAGTAAGTGAATGTGGGCTTTACAACTTGGTCGCTCATTTTTATACACTAACGTAAAGAAAATTTTGAATGGTTTGTTCGTAAATATGTTTACAATATGGGTACATCTTTCCAGAATGTACGCTTTATTTACAACGATATGAAACTCATAAACACAGAAGCCTCGAGAACACGAGACTGAATTCTAGTGCAGGCTACAACGTGAACAGAGAAAAAAATCTAGATCAGACACAGACCCGGTTAGCGTGAAAACAAATAAAAAAATAAAATCCAATATCTTAAGGACGGGGTTCGTAACATAATCAACAAACCCCAGAGAAACCAGAGACTATCACAAAGTTTTCAGATTATTATTTTTATTATCATCATCATCAGCGGCGTCGTTGCTGTTGTCGTTTTGATCATTGTTAATATTGTTTTTGTAGTCATTATTATTATTATTAGGGTCCACGCAGCTTGACCTGCGGGACACGTATTGAAATCGTTTGGATTGTTATTTATTCTTATTTATTCAGTTTTGTCGGAGAGAAACAGGCTAGAGCGTTTGACCGATTTACTTGAAATTTTGAAGTGAAGTTGCCTAATATCTTAACTTGTGCGCACAGCATTTCAGGTTTTTCTACGTCACGTGGTTTGGCGGCCATATTGAAATTTATAGGTAAGCGATTAAACATCTTCTTCTCAAGAACGGCTGAACGGATTGATATAAAATTTAATATGCCGGTAGACCTTTCCGAGATACAGTAAGTTTGAGAAAATCATTTACTTCCGGTAAAAACGGTGGAAGCTCGCCATTGGTCGAAATTGTGACGTCACATGTGGTTTCGAAATGTCAATTTTTTTTAACGTATTCCTGTGTATTTGGGACGAGGATTCCGAATCTACCGTTGTTTTTCTGTCTATCTTGTAACTTTTTGAGATATGGTCAAAAAAAACTTTTTAATGACGTAATTTCAGTGGCCTGTAACTCGAAAACTGTGAGAGCTAGAAATCTGATACTTACACCAAATTGTAGCATAAAGTTTGCAGATTTCAGCTACGATCCATAGTTTTCTCGCTAGAAATGTTTCAGTGACACCACCCTATTTCAGAAATAGAAATATCAGCCTGTGCATTTAATATAGGGTTTGGAGGTAACTGTGTATTACTTACTATATATGTGCTGCGCTGTATCTGGGAGCTATATTTATAAGGGTTCAAGACATGTTGCCAGTATGCGCTTAGATATAGCTCTGCTATCAGCGGTTTAATAGTGTACCATGATAATTGCGACCACCAACGACACATTGCCAGTTTCACTTGGGCACTTCACCATGCGTGGCTTACAGGTATTGGTATTACATGTATTTTAAAATAATCAATTCAGGTTCAAAACCAGATCTTCGTTATATTTGTTTTGATAGAAAAAAATGTATATACAGTTGTATGAGATTCCCGTTGCACGTGTACTATATGTCAACATCATTTGTCCTATGGTATTGCATGTCTGCTAGAGTAGTCACCGTATTTTTTCACACCGTGAGGCCTTCAGAAACTAGACAGTTTTTCAGGTTATATTAGATTAATTTTACACACTGCCATTAGGCAGAGCGTTTTATAGCACCGATAACTGGCGGTTTTGTCCGTCCGGCCGTCCGTCCGTCCGTATCTGTCACTGTTGACTATGTCTACAATTATTTCGCATATGCGATAAATAGACAACCATTTTAATGTGTCCATCTTAGCGGTTGCCTGGGTAACAGCTTGACATCCCTAAACCAGTATGTACTATACAAATATAAGTAAGCTTATGGCTTAACGTCTGAGCTTGAACATCGTATTGCTGTGCATGTGTTTCAATTTTTAGTGGATATGTATACTGATCCAAGGTCTGCATAAGCGTCACGATTCACACGTGTCAGTTTTTGCAGTTGTGATGGTAACCAGACTACTAGTGTCCCTGTATCCCCACAATAAATACTCCCCGAGAGGTATGATTTTGCGTCTGTGCTACGAAGTGTAACAGTCTTAATTTTGTGGATGATATTTAGGCCTACAGAGATGAGGAAGTGTAGGGCTAAGGGCCTTCACGTGTTTGCCGTGGTATAACTTCATAGCCATTATATTCCAAATAACCACTGTATAAATAGAACATATTTGTTTGAGTTTATACTGTCCTCACTTAGAGCTTGTTAGTATTGGCACCATGCTACTAGAATTTACACCCACTCTCAGTTTTTAGTACGGCGGAAACATGAGGGTCTCGATTAATTGGCCAGCCTTCACCAAGTAATTAATAGATTTACTTTTCCACACGTGACATTCATGTACTCTTGATGAAAGGTACTTTCAAACCAACTTTTGGCTGCCATATATTTCTACAATCCAGCTCCCAAGAAGAACTATGGAAGGAGAGGTCCACACACTTATTTTCTTATCTCGTATCCTCTATAGCCTCTCTCGTCTTTTAATATCAGACAATGTACAGGACAAGCAACCTAGACAGCTCGATACTCAGCATTTTTCTATTGGTATGCTGCAAGAATTGGTTTAGTACTTCACATCCTAAATTTTCATTTACGTGTTAATATTACTGAATGTTTTTTTTCAAAATTGATATATTACCTTCAAATTATCTTCGCGCATATGTCACAGATTTTGTTGTATTAGCCCTTTGTTGTGATGAGTGAATTAGAACCGCCGAGATATTCCCTAAAATAAAGTTTCCTTTATCACAACTTTATTAATTTCTTTCGTGTTCATACGTCTCTATGCGCCCTGTATCCAACACGCTTTTGACTGTCTTTCTGCAACTTTTAAACCATTGACCAATGACGTTCAGTGCCTGCTCTTCCAGCAGAGTAAGCGTGCTAGCGCTGCACAATGACCCAGATTCCTCAAACCAATGCGGTCTCTGTAAGTTCAAGTCCACCTCATGCTGGCTTCTTCTCCGGCCGTACGTGCGCAGATCCGTCAGCAACTGGCGGATGGTCATGGGTTTCCCCGTGGCTTTGCCCGGTTTCCTTCCTCCATAAAGCTGGCCTCCATCGCATAAGTGAAATCTTCTTGAACACGGCGTAAAACACCAATTAAACAAGTAAATAAATAAAACCTGCGGTTTTAGTCACAAAAGTTGCCACTAACTTGGCCAACACAAATGATTTACTCCAGACTTAAACCAGATCACCACCATGTAGTAGACATGATATTTTTTCCTTTTTAAAACGGAATTCCGTTTTTTTTATTCCTGGCTTCCGATCTTCAAATTAAAATTCCGTTTTTTTATCATGGGCGGTATTTTTTGCAAATATTTCCGTTATTTATGTTCAAAAACGTGTATTTCACTCTCATCCGGTTTCCATAGGTTTAACAGGCCCTGAAAGTACCTGATGTTAGTCGTATTTCACGATAATGAGATCAAAATGTCACTACGACAACAAATGACGTGGACCCCGGCCGAAACTGCTATGTAGTTCTAGTTATTATTATTATTATTATTATTAGTTATAGTAGTAGTAGTACCTTTTGTATTATATTACCATCGTATGTTTTAAAATAATAATAATTTTCATGACCGATGTCATATTCGCATAGTTATCGTTATTATTATCATATGATTGTTGTCATTGTCATCTTCATAATTGTTTTATATTTGCCTTAACTAACTGTTGTAGAGAAAGCAAACCTTCTCAGTGGAATTTGTAGTCCGGATGAGGAAGACAGTGCTATCACGGTCGTGAAGAACAAACTAGCAGACATATATCGAGGCAACGGACGTTACAAAGTGGCTCTTCTGATGAAGTATAATCAGGCCATTTTGTCCATGCTGTTTTACTTACGACAGAAACTCCCACATGTCATGTTCGAGTGTGTTCTGACACACCATCAGGGTAAGACATAACTCTACATATATGCCAGCAGACCTGTTTTAGGAGAAAGTAAGCATTCTTGCGATTTTTCAGGTTATAGTGGAGTTTTGAATTTGAGCTCTTTTTTTCGAAGAAGGTGAAACGAGTCCAACTGTGTCATGTGACTTGTCAAAAATGTTAGGCAATTTTGTTCACTTCAATATAACGATCACCTGTATCACCTTTTACGTCAGGTACAGACGACCTCTTCTATCAGCAGCGCCTTAAGTCAAAAAACTTTCCCTGTCGTACGTTTTCTGTAAATAACTTTTTCTTACACTTTTCGCAGACGCCCATGTGTAATCAACGTAATCAGTTGCCTAACATTTTTAACAGGTCTTATGGTACAGTAGGGCTGTTCTTACTTCTAGCGACAAAAGAGTTTGAACTCGAAACTCCCCTATTCTATGGAATCGAACACGGGACAGTCAGGAGTATTCTATTCAGCTTGACTGGATCCTATAATTTGACTGGTCACGTGATCGAATAGATTATTTTGTCCAATCAGAACGAGAAGGAGTACTTTATACCGCGGCATATATAGTCATTTATATTTCTCCTTTGTTCTCGGGGGAAAAAGAATCATTGCAGCAATGCCACCCGTTTGTCTCAACACATGGTGATAAAATGCTTTACAGGGAATTTTACGTTTGTATGTGATGGGCAATGCTGAGCGTTTTTCGAGAGAATATGGTTTTTATTTTGTTTCATACTTGTGTGTCTTCATTGTGTGCCTTTTTTTGCATGTTTCTGGATGTTCCTTGTTACATTGGTGTCCCTTCGACGGCTGCATTTTTGTAAACCATGTTATAGACTCAACGGTTGAGACTGAGCGGCTGATCCAGTCGAGGTTCGATGTCCTGATCACTACCTGGCCGATCCTCGCCTTTCACCTGGGAAAAGAGATGAGGACCTGGCACTGCGTTATAAGGACGGACTGCCCGGGCAAAGACGTCATCACCTGGACACATCAGGGTAAGTGTAAATAGCCACCACCTGATGGAGAGAGGTTCAGGCTGTGTGAGCAACTACAGGTTTACACCGCGGGTGTTCCTTAAAGTGAAAAACCACTCGAAAATGAAATTATGGTGAGTGAAAAGGGCATACAAAACTGTGTCTGAAAATACCTTCACTGATTAAAAATGCTTTTCAACCAAATTAAATACAGCCAAATGTTTCCATTGTGTGGTGGACCATGCTGAACAAGCTGAAGAACAATGACGTTACACATTCCTTTTAGTTGCTAAACAGCCTCTGATTGTTATATGTATACGTTCAACATGAATATACATGCAGTACACCTGTATCTATATTTAATGTGGAAATATAACAATCAGACTGCGTTTAATTTGGTGGGAAAAATAAAAAAATCGGTGAAGGTATATTCAGATTCAATCTTTCATGCTCTTTTCACTCACCACAGCTTCATTTTTGAGCGGTCTTTTTTACTTTAAAGTTTGAAGGTGTATTACTTATGTGGTTACTGACTCACACACCGGTCCTTTTGTCTGACTTAGGTGGGCTTTGAAGGCGTATTACATATGTGGTTACTGACTCACACCCCGGTCCTGTTGTGTGACTCGGGTGAGCTGTCGCGAAAAACCACTTGGTCTCGTCCCAGCAATGGGGATGCCTGAAGGTGTTTCCCAATACAGCTTATCTAGTAAAGAAGTATGGTGATTTTTAAGTTCAGACCATCCTCATGTCGCTGGAAGACATCCTCACGTACGATCCACTAGGAAACCTACATGAGGAGGACTTGATATCATATTGACCTCATTGGTGAGAACATCTTGGGTTATTGCAGTGCGCCAGCGCGCTAGACACCTCAGCCACAGAGGCCCGGGAATTTGAGGTTGATTGTACGGATGCCATGGGGCATTCTGGCGAATACTTTGATTCCTTTCAAGATAAATAAAATGTCGGTTTGTGGCAAGGGTATTCTGTCAGTGGTTTGCAGTTTTAAATGGATCTGTGTGTCCATGTATAGAAGTTTAATCAAGAAGTTGTAAGGGTTCACTGTGATAAATCATTCACAGTTTTATGCCATCTTTACCCTTCACCTCACCAACATGTTTTCCATACAAATCCCACCAACAGCGCTCGGTTTCGATTCCGGTCATACTGTTTGATTATTGAAAAAATAACTAAGACAAAACACCTGAGTGATCAAGTATAATGGGAAATAGAAACAACTTTTAAACTCTGTTTTGCGGTTAGAAGCAGTCCATAGTAGGTGTAGTGAACAAATTCATTCCAGCACGTTTATTCAGAACACACGAGCCACTTTATTACAACTCCATATCCAATATATAGAAACCATTGCTTTGTTATCCATGAATTCTTCATAACATTAGCAAATCCTATGTCAGAGCCAATACCATTGATCGTCACAGTGATCGAGCGTGCGTGTATGTCAAGGTCGTCGTTGAACGTGGACGTGGACGTGAAAGTGGACGTGGTTCAAGCTGTACCAATAATACAAGAAACCCGAATTTAGAACCGCATCAAATCTTAAAATAATCATTAACTTAGCTCAATCTGTTTCAGAACCATCGCTAGAGTAATGACCTCCCATTCACACATCAATGTTAATGCACAATGATGTTTTCACGATTACTACATGTACTTCTTGTCGTTACGATTAAATGCACCAGTTTTGATGAGCTTTAGTGAATTGAAATGATAGCCTAAGTTTGTATATATGTGAAACAACATCAGTCACAGCTAAATGATATGACGAAGTTATTCATTCAGCAGACATACATACGAACTCAGAGGTTAAGGAATTAAAAAATATGAAACTCACAACAATTCTGCACGTAATCTGGAGTCCACAATAATCAGAACTCTCGTGTTTATAAACATTTAACTTTGATAAACTTTGCATGAACTCTCCGCTCATTCCAAGAAACATCCATCCCCCTTCTCTAAAAACTCGCAAGACTTTCCTATCGCAGGACGCCAATTGTAGGTCTTTCAGGAAGGGAAGGACCGGTTGAAACAAAAACCTAAACTTGTACAATCCATCACAACTATGACAATAAAGTATGCTTTGTCTCTTACAATAGGTACGGGAATCGTTTGAAAAAAAGCTAATTGTGTTACATCTCTCGGTTGTTTCAATCTTCGTATTTACGTAAAGTGAAGAACTTTCCCAAAAAATTTCGCAGTTTTGCACAGCTGCAAATAACAGTAATATTGTTAGTATTTTGTTCATATTTCTTAGGCCAAATGATTCACTGAAAATAATAGAAGAACACAGGCTACATGCATGAGACATTTTGGGTTTTTGACATACCTAATGTTTGCTCCTACCGAACTTGGGTAGGAAAATGACCTCGACTTTTCCATGTGATTTTGGATTTTGAAATTAACACATGCCTGGGATAAAGCTTGAAAAAAACGAAGAAATTTCTGGAGCCAAAACTTTTTGGTGTGACAGATATTCGTGTGGCATGTGAAAACTTCCGGGCTACGGTCCATATGGACCCTAGTCGGTAGATGTTAATCATCTCAGGAGCCATTTGATTACAAATGTCATGTCGTGTGCTAATGGTATTGTCGAAGCGATCTTCCACAATACGTCCATCCGCTCGCCAGTCTGTCCTTATCTGTGGAAACACTCTATTCTTCCAAGGCTGGTAGCTAGATTTGTCACACTTGTGCACACTTTTGTCAGCTTCCACAGTGGCATCAATCCATTTAATTTCTTGTGATCTTTGCCCGTTTTTTCAAAGTCATAAGGATCATTTAAGTTATTTTTTCGACATGTTTGTGAAGAATGTAATCAATTGCAAACAGTAAGACAGGAAATATGAATTGCAAATTAAACTATATAGATAAAATTTATCGTAAATAATAATTTTATGTCACTATACATGCGGTAGCTCAGCTTTAGAGCTGTTTAAATTTCGTGAGCCCTGACAACAACGCTCTTGTGACACCGTGCACAGTCTAACATTTGTTGCAGACCACTTGTCTGACAATATGGTGGGTATATTGGTACATTAAACATGAGAAATTCCGTGAGAAACTTGCCAAAGGGCACATCGGATTTATCAACCCCTAAACAGTGGAAGTGTTATATCTTTTTTAGGTGTGATATTTGCCACAATGAATTAATTGAAAGAATTGGTACTGTAATACCTCTGATTTATTATTTTTTTTCAGTTCTACCTGCGACACAGGCAAAGAGTCAGTTTGCTTATCCCGAAACAGAGTCGGAGAGTCCTGTGGATTTGCTCATGGAGTCAACCACTGAGAAAGTTACTCTAGAAATAGCACAACTGCAGCAAAACTCAAGCGTGTTGTACCAGGCCCTTCTGAGTGATGCCCAAATTGCCTCATCGGAACGGGAGTTATGGAGTCGTTCTACTTCAAGCCTTACCAAGCTATATGACAAACTGGTTGGTGATTTCTTCTGCAATGGCTGCGGTACCTTTGTGTGCAACAGAGCGCATGTACGGAATTTGGACGACCTGTGGTTAGGCTTGGATCCGAGGCTCATTCACCGGATTGTTACGATCAGACATCCGGCACCGATTGTCTTCAGCGGCGGCTACGCCAAACTTGGCCGATTTGTCTGCAAAGAGTGTGGCCAGAACTGGGGCATCATAGCGTATGTGCTGGGAAGACCGCATTTGGCTTTTGCCAAACGTGGTCTTGACTATCTCATTGAAGGTCACCTTCAGCCCCACGACCCAAGTTGGAGAAGCGTTGATATTGAGATCGAGATGTTCAACTACAACCGCGACCTTCTCCGTTGCCTGCCATCCTCTTTTTGTGTGGATGGAGAGACAGTCGCAGAACTTCAAAGACGTTTACCAGAACCTGTGGAGGATTAAAGGTTGAAATGGCCTATAGTTTTTACTTGTTTAAAGGAAAAAGACACCCCACAGAACACCGCTGAAGTGTGCTGAACTGCGTCTTTAGAAACAAAAAACATTTCTGTATGTATGTCTGTGCAGTCAAAATGATCACCATACTGAGGTTCTCTGTACATCTTTGATCAGTGTTCATTAAATATTTTTGCACATCCACGTAACCAAAAGGGTGTTACTGATTCAACAGGTGTAACTATCAAGGCTGTAAAAGCTTAAAAATTCTCAATTCTCTTAAAAGACTCAAAAGGTTCTATCTTGATCTTCTCAAATAAAGTCCTGTGTATGCTAATTACCCTTGTTTTCATGTTAGTGCTTATTAAATGTGTCCACGACAGGAACGTATAGAAGAATTTTAATCCACACCCCTCCACTTTTTTTACTCTATAGCCTTTTGCGTAAGTCATAGTCCTATGGGTCGTTTAAGTTGCTTTTTTCCCAACCTTAAATTCTTTGAAAGCCACTGGTCTTCCACCAGCATGGCCTGAGCTTTGTGGAAAAGTTCTTCACTAACTTGCCAAAGGTCGGTCATTGTGCCCAACACTCTGATATCTTGCATCCATAAAAATGATCGTTATTGTATGAGTGAAAAATTCTCCTGCATGGCGTTAAGCATCAATAAAATGAATAAAATAAACCGCTGAAGGAGTGTGAAGAAACTAGGAGGGCTTTAAATATAGCCCCAGTTACCCATCTGTCCCCCGTATAGTCCCAGTTACCCATCTGTCCCCCGTATAGCCCCAGTTACCCATCTGTCCCCCGTATAGTCCCAGTTACCCATCTGTCCCCCGTATAGCCCCAGTTACCCATCTGTCCCCCGTATAGTCCCAGTTACCCATCTGTCCCCCGTATAGTCCCAGTTACCCATCTGTCCCCCGTATAGTCCCAGTTACCCATCTGTCCCCCGTTTAAACCTCCAACGTACACACCCCTTGTAGTAAAATTATGAAGGAAAAAATATAGGCGTGAAACATTAAATTAGTAAGATTAGCCATCAGTGCAGTGTCAAATGTAACATTTTACCATCTGCATTCCCCGAATAAAGAAGTAAAGTATGTGTTTCCGAAATGTGGCAATCAAAGCAGTCACTTCTATCTTGAATTATGTCCTATTTTAAGGGAATGGTCGTTTGGTAAAATATGCTTATTTATTTATTTGATTGGGGTTATAGGCTGTACTCTAAAATATTTTACTTGTACGACGGCGGCCAGCGTTGTGGTGGGTGGAGACCTGTGAAATAGGCCCAGTCAGTCAGATGCTGAATTCATGTTTCTTATATTTTCGAATAAGTTAGTCTATCTGTCAATCTATCAGTCTAGCTGTGTGATGTGTGGGTGTGAACGATATGCAAATCCCCAGTTTTGCACTTCGGTCATGTCTTCATTTTGTCCTCAGAAAGTTAATAGGTAACTGTTTAAACCAGCAAGCTGTTCATATTAGTGTTATTAGCGGAAATAGTGTTAAGTGCACAGTTCAAAGCCAGCAGGGAGTTCTGTTAGCTACTGCTATGCTATAAAGAGTTACCATAGTTGTCACTACCATGAGGGAATGCCGACGTCTGGCTTAACGTCACTATAGCAGTACTGTGATCATGTCGTGGACATGGATTGGCCAGGGACTGATGTGGGTTGGGATGATGATAGGGGGCGTGTGTGAGGAAGTGGGGGTTGGAGGGAGGCGAAAGAGGTTTGAATGTTTTTGTTTGCAGCAGATAGTTACAATGGAACAAGAACATGTCATAACTCGTGAATGAGTGAATGGCATGGCGGAGTATGTGTGGGGGTTGCAGGGCGCCTTTAAGTGTTCGAATGGGGGTGTTAATTAGTGGGTAATTTGAGATAAATAGGGAAAAAAATGGTTTTAATTCCGGCCATGGAAAGCGAATTTGTGGATTCCCCTGCTCTGATTATTCATAAGGTCTTGGTGATCAGGCGCTCATGCGGTCGTTTGACCAATTGTCATCCACCAATACAACTTGCATATCTTGATCGTCGACAATTCATTAGTGATTTCCCAAAACTCGTCGGTTCATTTTGGTTTTTTAACAACAATAAAACCGACAGACATTAACTATGACTTAAGACAATAATCTTGTTAAGTCAGTAATTTAATAATCCTTCACCGCAGCAATTTTAGACTGAGAATGTCGTATTCGTACTCATTTAGGATAGCAGTGCAAATCTTGAGCTAAGGGCTAAGGGTAAGGGCTAGTAGAGTGAGACACCTACTCGCCATGTTAGCTTTGGATTTAGTTTTTGACTCTGAGGTCGTGGGTTCGAAACCTGGAGTAGTACACTAGCCACACAGTGTAATCCTAAATAACGATAATACTTCAACCGCTTTCTGAACGCAATGCACCAATGTCAAAGACACATATTTATCAACATATTGAAAGAAGATGGGGAATAAACGACTGTGCTTGACAATAAATGGAAGGCAAACACAGAAACGGAAAGTTTGTGATCTATTAACCGAGTCTAACTTCAGCCGTTTTATCTCAAAGCTAAACCTTGCACACCGTATAGCTTTTGAAAATCAATGTCTCCAATAAAAAGTAAATGATAAAATGTGTCTATAAATACCGCCACCAAATATGATTGAAATATTCTGAAATACCGCCACCAAATATGACTGAAATATTCTGAAATACCGCCACTAAATATGACTGAAATATTCTGAGATACCGGCATCATAGATGAGTGAAATTTTCACAGTGTCGTCACCATATCTAAGTGAAATATTCATAAATATAAAGTACTGAAAAAAGAAGCTTATTCACTTAGGTCGATGATGACATCACAATGTTTTTCATCATGTTGGTTTTGTGCATGAAAACAAATATATCTGGATTTCCAAGTCACTTTACAGAGACTGTTTCATTGCTGTCCGTCCATATTCCTGCTCTCCTCAAATATCGGATTATATAAGTCTCTGCTCCCACCAGGGATAATATAAACCTCTTGGGGTCTCTCCTCCCGCCTGGGATAATTTTGATGCATTTGTATACAATTATTTGATGCCTGTTATTAATTTACATACTAGTTGTGTTTCATACACTGATGTACACTACCTCTGGTGAAATAAATGAAATAGTTGTTGAATGAAAATTATACGAATTACATGCACGGCATATCATTTACACCGTGTGGCAGGTATGAGTTTGTTTTGGACGGGTAATGTACCAGTTCGGAAAAATAGAAAAGGGGTTATTTCACAGGAGAGGCTTTGCGAAGTGCTCCTGGACAATGGATACTTTCTCATGGTGCCGTACGAGGCCAAATCCATAGCACGTGTCTCACATCATTGCTATGGAAAAACAGCAAGAAGGAAAGAAAACATTGTCAGACGTAGAAATTGATTGACTATAAATCACCACTGTTACAATAAATCTACAAGGTACACAGGATTAATAAGCTTTTATATCAAAACAATACCACTGAAATATCTAAATTACAACGTTGAAAACGGTGAAAGCAAGCGCTCTAGCAAAAATGATGGCATTTAAACACTTCAGCAGATAATCATCTGCGTTGACCGACCCTCAGTCTGATATCCACCAATCAGTATTTGACCATCATATAGATAAAGGATGGCAGGAGCACATATTATATGGTATAACCAATATAAATACATGGTCTAACCAATACAACTGGGGTAAACAAAATCCTGTAGTTACCTGTGTAAATGCCAGGTAAAACACCCGGTGATTGGTAAGCCCCAAATAGGGCACCTGGAAGTTGCCTCTCAAAGGGATCGTAACGTTATGCCGGCCTAATCACAATGACAACCCATCCTGACGGCATACGCCGCCTTCGTACTTGCGACCGGCCTAACATAACGACCGCTTTGAGAAACAGCCCGCTGGACGTTTGATTGACGAGTAACCCATTCTGAGTAGGCTCTACGCCTGTAAACAGATATGTCACTTTCTTTTATTTTACTCAGGAGTATTCATAGCCATACTTAAGAACATTTGCAACAGCAAATAATGTTATTTTCTTTATTTTTTTATGATTACTATGTCACTCACAATAAAAAGCTTTTATTTCTAAGATACATTTATGAAAAATGGTACTTTACTGAGAGCAATTGCTTGTTACGTAACATATTACTTCTCCTCGAGATTTTGTGTGTTACTTTTCCTACCCGAATGTATCGTTTCGCATCGTCTATGGTATACGAGGAGTACTAATTCACATAGCAACTCTCCTTCTGCCTGTAGGTGGACTCGGCGATGTCCGACCACCAGTCAATCAAGTTACCTTCTATTTCAAACTCCCTACCTGTTAACAACGGTTCATGTACTTCATATTTACTTATTGACTTAATCGTTGCTAATAACGCAAAACGCTGGTTTTGGTTGAGTTAGAGTGGCTCTTGTGTGTTGTAGATTTTGAGCCTCTGTCCTGCATTGGCAGAGTTAAGACTGATGTCATGTATTGCCTGAGTTAGGGCCGCTGTTGCATTTTGGATTGTGTACTGGTAGATTTGAATCCGCTGCCGTGTATTGCCTGAGATAGATTCTCCGTCGTGTATTGGCTGAGTTAGAACCGCTGTGGTAGTTTGGTTGAGTTAGAGCTGCTGTCGCCTTGAGCCTGTGTCATGTATTGGCTGAGTTAGAACCGCTGTGGTATTTTGGTTGAGTTAGAGCCGCTGTCGCCTTGAGCCTGTGTCGTGTATTGGCTGAGTTACAACCACTGTGGCATTTTGGTTGAGTTAGAGCCGCTGTCGCCTTGAGCGTGTGTCGTGTATTGGATGATTTACATTATATGATAACGTCGCGCAACAATTTCATTCCGACCTAAACATGTGTGTTGTGTGTTAAGGCTAAATAGTAATCCTAGGGCACAACTTTCTATTCATACTTTTCACAGTATTGATTCTGTGAAAAATATCTAGAATAAGTAAGTAATGGTATTTTGTTACACACGTTTTAATGGTTTTTTGCTTACGTTTAGTTCATTTTAATGGCTCTATCCATTAAGAGAAACACTGTTAGATGAAAAAGATATACGAAGCAAATATCCAGTTTCTTTCTTTTTGTACCACTGTGTATCTTACAGGACTCATCTTTGCTGTCTAACACTCTCCGGTGTGATCTGATGCGTCTCACCCCTATGCTACTTGATACGACTCATCTGTGTTATCTGTTACGACTCTCCTGCCTTATTTGCTACGATTCACCTGTGTTACATTATACGACTCATCTGTGTTATCTGTTACGACTCTCCTGCCTTATTTGCTACGATTCACCTGTGTTACATTATACGACTCACCTATGTTATCTGATAGGTCACACCCGTGTTACCTGATATGATCCACCTACATTACGACTTACCTGCATTATCTGATACCTGCGTGGTCTCATGCCACTCACCAGAGTTATCTGATATCATCTACCTATGTTATCTGATACGACTCACTTGTGTTATCTGATACGATTCACCTGTGTTGCCTCATACGACTCACCTGTGTTATTTCGTACAACTCAACTGTGTTTTCTGACACGACTCACCAGTATTATCTGACATGACTCATCAATGTTAACCTTGGATAACAATATACATCTGTACAGATTTAAACACATCGCATCTTCCCAAATAAATACAGTGTTTTGCGCTTTTTGTCGCGATTTCTGTCACTATGGTTACTCCATGAACAGTGAGACATCCTATGAATGATAATCTCACTATGTAGTGGAACTGAAGAAGACTTAGTTGTCCTTGATGTTAATATAGCGGTTAGCGAGGTATAGTAGTAGAGACAGAAGAGAAGTCCCAGTAAAAAGTGTCCTTATGCAAAATATAAATATGTGTTCCTGTATTTGGACGACTAATTTCTGAGTGAGGTGTTTTGAGGTATAATAGAATGCGTAGGCAGTAGACGATTGAATTTTTGGAATTTGCACAAGAAAACTATTTCCAAAATAACTGTACTTCTTGCAGTACCGTCGTTTTTTGTTCCCGCAATAAATTTGTACCTTTTTGAAATTAGTACATTTGTGGTATTATTGGTAAGATGGGAAAGTACAGATATTCCCTATTTTTAAGAAGGGCTTGATGGTTTTTAAATAGTTCCTTCAGAGTGGGGTAGAATACGCTGACGAAGTGACAATCAGGAAACACGTGTCTTTCTTCTCTCCTGTGAAAATGTGCTCTTGTGGTTTATTTTAACAAATCACTGGTTTCCTCCGCCCAATGATCCGACTACCGCCGTATAATTAAAATATTCTGCCAATAAATTAAATAAACAAATTATGCAATCATTTTCTTTCCATACACTATGTCATTACACCGACAAAAAACTAGGATGCCACTTTACGACAAAAACTATGGGCAATTTTGTTTCAAAACTTTCCATTGTAAACTTACAACTTGCTGAAACCCTGGTGCTCTGTGTGCACATTACTGCTTCTTATGTTAAATTTAAAAAATCTCCATAACTGAGGTAAACTGACAAGAGGTCGTATTTCACCAGTTAGGTGTGACCATTTGACAACTATCACTCTGTTCTCGCTGCTCTGGTTTCACTTTCTATTCTGTAGTTTTTATGACTTGGTAAACCGGGATTCTGTAGGTGGACTATGAACCTCGGAGGTGTGGTCCCTTTTCATTGTTTTCAAGTTTCTTAAATGTTATGACAACACCTTCATAAAGAGTAATCCTAGACCAGCGACGTCAAACAAATTGCAACTGACATCATTGCATTAAGAGTAATACTAAACTAGCGACGTCAAACAAACCGCAACTGACATCATTGCATTAAAACAAACTAAAGACCAGTGACGTCAAACAAATCGCAACTGACATCCTTGCATTAAAACAAACTCTAGACCAGTGACGTCAAACAAATCTCAACTGACATCATCGTATTTTTGTTTACCTACCTCTGCCTTGGCTATGGTGCTAGAGGGGTGTAAGTTGCTACGGTACTATTTAAGCATTTGTATGAACAGTTAGAATCAAACCCTAACTGAGGTAAGTTAATGAAAGGCCGTATTTCACCGATTACGAGTGAGCATTTGCATCCATCGCCCCTCTGCTTTTATTCTCCATGCTGTAGTCTTTTATATTATAAAAAGCTGTAAATTAGCACCTTTTTTTTATAAAAACAGCTGACGCATGTTAAATTGCAAAACTTACCCTTGCTTGTGCTTTACACTGGAATGCTCTGAGATACTGGGCACTGTAAAGTTAAAGACAATTCCGAGAGAATACACTTATATTACAATATATAGCGGCACAACACAAATAATCATTATACTATCTTGGGATATTCCACGGTAAAAATCGGTTTCCTCAAAATACCAGCCGGTATAACTGTTGTTAATTAAAAAAAACAGACACAAGCATCAGCTTTATATGCAATGCTTGTTTGTTGGTTTGTTGGCTGGTTGGTGGGTTGGTTGGTGGGTTGGGTTTGGGTTGGTTTGGTTTGGTTAGGTTTGGATTGGTTGGTTGGTTGGTGGGTTGGTTGGTTGGTCTATTTATTTATTTATTTATTCATTTATTTGATTTGAGATTTATGCCCTGCTCCTGAATGCTACATTTATAGGATGGCAGTCAAGGATATGGATAAACGAAAAGAAACTGTTATAGCGCATTGTGGTCATGACTTCGTCATGTATCTGACAAGCATCCTGACATAAACCGACAGTGGTTTGTGGGTGAAGGAAACCGGGCCGTCTTATGGTCTAGAAAATACACCCCCCTTGGTCATGTATCCGGGGAAAATCGTAGATCGTCTATCAGGCCTGCTTATAATGTTTTTCCACTTGTGAAAGGCATTCACAGTCGTCGTACTATGGTCTCATCTGAAATGAAGGAACCCATAATATTGTAATATCCGCCAGAGGGCACATTCCTTTCCCCGCATGTTATTTTCTGAATAATGCTTAGGTACATCAATATTCTGAATAAGAACAAACAGGGATCTATCTCACAAGATGCTGTCTCACGGTAATGATATGTAACGAAGACACCAAACGTGACACCAACAAAGTGATAATGTACCTAATTCAGACAGATCGGACACCGATTAAAAAAACGATTTTTACATACTGATCACCAGCCCAGGATGATAGGAACATTGTTCATGTTAAGACTTAGATATGAGCAAGTATTGATCTGCTCTAACTAAAATGTGGCAGAAAATGAAACTCTTCATCCGTAGCGCTATTTCCCCGCTATGTGGCTTTAAAATTTTCCAAAAGGAATAAAATCAAAATCATTATCAGTTTTTCTATGAAGATTTCCTATCCACTTCTATGGTACGATTCCATTCTAGCCGTAAATACTACGTGTATTGGATTTATTTTGTTCATTTGACCGTTGTGTCAGGCCAGGGTCAAGAAAATTTCACTTTTACGATATAAGCCGGTTTGGGGGAGGAAACCGGATTTCTTGAAATAAACCACCGGCTTTTGGTTACTTTCCTACCTGTGACATACAGATTCCCCATACATGGAAGGAGAAGCTGTGTATGCAGCTTTATGGAGACAGAAAACGAGATTTTTTTATCACAGTCACTCTTTGGCTGGGACTAAAAATGAACTCTATAAATAAAGTCTAATCTTACAACCGCCTAATCGTACAATCGTATAACCGTATAACTGTACAACAGGGCAACCGAACAACCGTACAACCTTACTATCGCCCGACAATTTAGAACTTACTGGTCCGACGGTTGACGAAGTCTTCGCAAGAGGGACCAATGTCGGTTTTTTATAACAGCTACCATACTCTCAAAGAAATGGTTGGTGATGTTTAGCTACAATGTAAACACCACCATGTTACTCAGACATCACCACGATATTACTTAAAATACAATCCCACGATATTACTCAAATACAATCCTACGATATTACTCAAAATACAACCCCACGATTTTATTCTAAATACATTAAGACCATATTACTCAAATTACAACCCACGAGTGAGTAACTTACGATGTTACTCAGAATACAACACCCCACTTACTTACAATATATCTCTACGACATTACTCAAACTACATCAGCACTGCTTGCATGAAACACACCAGAACAGCGGTCATTAGAAAACGTCATCACATAATTACTTAGAACACTTGACAGCTGCATTTTTAAACACACATTCTCAGCGACATTATTCGCATCGCATAACAATGGCGTTACTCACAACTTTAACAGCAATATCGCTCACAGCACAGTACAACCATACCACTAACAACACATTAAACCATTTTACTCACAACGAAATAAAATCATACTTGAAATTATATTGCCCACACCAAATTACAACCACATTATTCTCAACAAACCATAACGATATTTCAGCAAATCCCAATGCTATTTCTCACTACCTATCACAAGAATATTACATGTACGTAGAGCCAATTTCAAAGATGCAACTCAAACCAAATGACAACAAAATATCTTTCACCATATCAACGCAATATTACTCACATCTTCGAACTGTTGGTCCAACAAGATGTCGTTGAAAATATACGGGGAATATCCGATCAGATATCCGACGGATAACGTCAAGCTGTAAAGGAATAGCAAGTTAATGTAAATGGATAGTGGGTTGACGACGCGCATTCCCTCAGCTCACGGATATATAGCGTCAAGCAGCGAAAGTAAGTATCTTTGTGTTCATGGACTCTAGAAACACAGAGGACACCGTGTCAGTGCGCGGTTAGAGTCAACCTGGCAAGAACTGTTTGGTTGATTGATTGAGCGACGTTTATTTAATGCCACACTCAGGAGATCCTTGACTTTTCGACGGTGGGAAATTGGAGCGATCGGCGCAAACCACCAACCTTGAGGGAATTTTTGGCAAGCTTTATGGTGTGTAACGTACAGACCCCTGACCGCTTGCGCGAAGCCCTCTTAACGTTACGAGCACGTACCTACCATGACTACCATGTAAGTACCTTGAACCTAACCCACGACTAGCTACCCAGCATTTCTGCAAGTGGCTTACCAAAAACGTATGATAGCACAATATTCCACGTGCGTCGGCGACCTCTTACTGTCATCACGGCATCTGCGAAGAGTCATACCTTACAGATGTACAAATTTCCGGCCAAAGGCCGGAGCTGCACACAGTTTGAGATCGCATATCCTGCTGATCGACAGGGACACATATCCAACTCCCAACTCTGTAATACGACTCTGTACACATTCTCACGTTCACAATGCATGTGTATCAGTGGTACACAAATTATTTATTACTGGGCATTGTGGATGTATTATACAAATTACATTGTACTGCTAATACACCAAAAATTGCCGATGCGCATTTTTGGCAGAATAATGTTTACATTCGTACAAAGTAGTTTTTAGAGAGAAACCACAAGGGAAAAACAACTTTACGGTGAAAGGAGTAACAGAGTTGGTTTCGTCACGGCCTGAAATCAGAAGCCTTGCATGGTACATATACCCCTCGAAGAGCGGTAGTCTCCTCTAGACACTCAGGTATTCTTCAGTGATAAATCTCGCCACCGTATAAAGGACAACGTCATTAATATGACGTTAACGCTATGCAGTAAGAAAAAAATCCACGACTTCATCGAGGCTGTATTTGGCACGTTGGAAGAAACCGATGTGACTGAGATAAGCTTTCTTCAATATAAGCCTACCCTTACCTTTTCGATAGCCGTCTGCTTGGTTTTGCCTGTCCGCCTGTATTTTCTCTCAAAGATAGCTTTAAGAGGCTATATATACACTGGGGATTTCTGATTATGAAAAATCAATATTCGCGAATCAAATAAAATTTTCGGTACTTACCAAGAGTGGCTCAAATCATCGCCTTTCAGAAAATATTAGACCCGTAGCTCTACCACGGGGAGGTTTCAGTAAGCATACTTAGGCTAATTAAGCCTGCTATACAAATTTGAAGTGTACTTAGCTAAGTGCCACTTAGCACGAAGTATGCTTCATGAAACTGGCCCCTGTATTATTTAGAGGGTTAACATTTAGCATTATCCAACGAACCGAGCACCGACGACGCTGAAATTTTCTGACAGGTATTTATTTCATCCCTTGACAAATAATAACGAAGACGGCATTGGATTTGCACTGACTGATTTTTTGTCAGAAATCTTCGGTATGGTCTCCTCAACGTTATACTTATAAAGTTATTTAACAATATTATAGCTATGTCACAGAGTGATCGATCAGCTGGCAAAGTTCCCATACATTTAAGGAATTAGTTATTGCAATTATACAATTATAACGTGCAAGTTTGACCGTCCACTGATAACCAGGACGTTTCGCGATTTATCTATAATATATACATTTGACGATTCAGTAGCAGCGTGAACGTTTCATGAATCAAATATAATGTAAACGTTTGCTTGACCAGTTATAAAGTAAATCCTAAATTAGGAACCGACCGACCCCACCACCTTTCTTAAGACGTCTATTATTTACATAGTCATCTTTTCTCCCCCATAGAGGGAATATGCAAACCCTGTCCGTACTCACTACAGTTACAGATACAGATCAAAATTGTGCTCCACTCACCACTGTTACAGATGGAGATCCAATTTCTGCCCGCACCCATTACCGCTACAGATGCAGATCTAAACCCTGTCTGTACTAACCAATGTTATAGATGCAGATCCAACCCGGCCCGTACTCACCACTGTTACACTTACCGATTTAAACCCCACCCGTATTCCATACTGTCCATGCTTCGCTTTCCAGGAGGGCCGGAATATAGTGTATATCATTGCGTCTATTGTTGGACTGGCTAATTTATGAAGGCAATAGATGTCATGGTGGTCAGTCACTATCACGGCTTCTAGTAACTATCATGGCGGCCAGTAACTACCATGGAGACCAGTAGCTACCATGACGGCCCGTAACAACCAATGCGCCCAGTAACTACCACGGTGGCCAGTAATTACCATGGCGGTCAGTAACTACTATGGTGGCCAGTAGTTGTTGAGTGCGACGTTAAATCTAAGCCTTACATGCATACCGTCTGAACCAGCATAAACTCTTTCTGACGGTGAGTTCAGATTTGATGATAAGGAAACAAAGACATGCACGACAACTTTAACGCCTTGATATAATTGTGTGTACATACCACTGGAATAGTTCTCGCTGTTTGATCACAACAACCGCCAGCTTGAAGGCGAGCACTCAGACCCACTCTTACCCTGAAAGAAAGATCCACGTCATATCTATTCGTCAACTCTTTTGAATGGCCGGTGCTTAACGATGTTATGAAGAGATTTTACACATATGAGACTGGCCAGGTTGATTAGTGCAGGAAAACACAGTAGCAGGAGAAATCTACCGTCCTTCGGCAGGTGCCTGGGCAGTATCTTGACTTAAGGCCGCAGCTGGGTCAGCGAGAGATGGATTCCAGATTCTAGTTCCATTGCTTATAGGCATCTTGGTATTAAATTGAACATAATTAATGCAATTGAAGTGGCATTGCCAAAGTTAAAAAAGGTAAATGATATTCGTGCACCTTTTCATTTATTTACATATTTATTTGCGATTTTACGTCGTACTCAGCTTGAGATGGACTTGAATGCAGCTTTTCAGTCATTATGAATGCACGTTACTTTCCTTTAATCGGCTTGTACTTTAAGTTCTCATTTGGTTACATCGTCTAAGTGGAACACAAAATCGTGCACAACGACGTATGTGTGTGAAGACATGGGGAGAACAAAGTAGTGCATAGACGTTGTGGAATTTGGGGAGGTACAGGAACAATGTCTGGGTGCAAATTTAATTAGAGAACTGAGGAAAGAACAATGTCTGGGTGCAGATTTAGAAATGGGAGGATATTTAATTAGCGAACTGACACAGGAACAATATCTCAGTGCAGATTTAGGAATGGGAGGATATTTAATCAGGGAATTAAGGTAGGAACAATCTCTGGGTGCAGATTTAGAAATGGGAGGATATTTAACTAGCGAACTGACACAGGAATAATACCTCAATGCAAATTTAGAAATAAGAAGATATCTAATCAGGTAACTGACACAAGAACAATGTCTGGGTGCAGATTTAGAAATGGGAGGATATTTAATTAGCGAACAGACACAGGAACAATACCTCAATGCAAATTTAGAAATGAGAAGATATCTAATCAGAGAACTGACACAAGAACAATGTCTGGATGCAGATTTAGAAATGGGAGGATATTTAATTAGCGAACTGACTCAGGAACAATAAAGATGTCTAATTGAGCCACTAGTATAGAAATATGTGTGAGTGGAGAACCAGCATGCACAAATGCCTAACTGGGGGACTAACACTGAAAAATGTCCAAGTGGAGAATCAGAATAGAAATGTATCAAAGTGGAGAGCTAGCGGTGAACAGATGTCTTAGTGGAGCACCAGCACAGAGATGTGTCTTGTGGAGAACGATATGTAACACAGTAATATGTCTAAGTGGACTGCTGGCGTGGAAATATGTAAGTGGAGAAGTAGTAATACGAGAACATCGTTTAATTATTGTAATATTTATTATATAAAAATATAAATATGATCAAAATCCGCATTGAATACATTTGCTAAATGAAAAGACCAAATTCTAGTGCCATTATATTTATTAAACATGTGTAACATTGTCATTTATAATATTATTACACAAAAGGAAATATATACCCAGAGGTGGTCACAAATAATCACCTTAAAAATATTTTCAAATATTCTTTCGTTCTGCAAGAGAAAATCGAAATAAATATTAAAGGCTATATCTGCTGATAAATTTTCACGCTTTCATCTGATGTTGGCATCGTTTTCATGTTTTCTTCTCCTTTTAGATGTGATCCAACTTCGGAGTCGATATCTTAGTGAAGACCTAAAAGTTTAACAAAGAAACCAGCAGCAGAGTCCATATCTTAGTGAAGACCTAAAAATGTAACACAGAAAATGATGTCTAATGAAATAATGCAGGAGCGCTACTTACGTATATATCTGTTGTGGCGGGGAGAAATATCACAGATTTTGATATCTAAGTTAAAAATCAGCACATAAACAATGTATAGGCAGAGAACTTGATTAGGAATCGGTGGATAAGTGGACAAATAGCAAAGGAACTATTTCTAAGTGGAGAACTAGCTTTAGTGTCCTTACCTGCATGGGCTCATTTAAGGATATGGTACGGCAGTCAGCGTGGAAGTCCTGATTAAACCCATTCAGCAGACAACAGTCACCAATGTTTAACCAGTGGTTTGGTAAGAACAAGGACTTTTCTGAAGGATAGAAAGACTAAGGATATAAGCCATAATTATAAACACAGATAACAAGTTAATGTCAACAGACTGGGGGCACTCATCGGCCTGTCACTCGACGCGAAAGTCCAGTCAGAAGAAACTCTATGAGTGATTATAACCTATGAGTAAAAAGTTAGCCTATTCCCTGTTACAGCTTAGTACAATAGAAGTTAATTAAAAAAATAAACATATCGTGTTACAATGTTATATCATTCTTACTCAGTTATAGAAATAAAATATGCTAAATGATAGGTTTCGTCCTGCGTAAACAAAAAGCATTAGTAGTAATACACCATGACAGCGACAAATGATTTGTTTATGGCTTTTGTAAATGTGTGACATTTGCACTTGTTTTGTTTTAATGGCTTCAAAAGTAAATCTATATTATAAATAACATGGGTATAAATCATGCGCCCCTCTGATGCCTGATTAGATGACATTGTTCCCAAACTAACAACGGTTTGGTGACCATATTTAAGGTGTGTTCAGTTGGAGGAGCGCAGGATTGAAATCTGTCTCCATCATATATATGCAGAAATTCGTGTGGCAGTAGTGAGAATATTTCGGTATTGAATCCGGCTTGCTACCAGGAGACAACAGCTCTGATATAATTGAAGCAATGGCGAAAATTACCTCAATGAAACAAACCAATCTATTTCCTTTGAGTGACGTCGTCAGTCAAATGATTATACGCTACAGGATAATGTTTTAAGATTTTAAAATTATTTAGAGTTGAACTTTCTTAAGATAAAACACAAGTGACTAACATAAGACACTGATGGCCCTAGATCTAACAGCCCACTAAATCACAGGGCACTAAGATCAGACATGACACCTTATCTAACCACAGTATACTGACACTAGACATGATACCACTCACTAACAGTACACTGACTCCAAACATGACACCCACCCAGTCACAGTACACTGATACCGGACATGATACGTACTCAGTCAAAGCACGCTGACACGAGGCATGATGCGCAAACCAATCACGGTACACTGCCACCAGACATGACGCCCTAAACTATTCACAGTAAGCTGACACCAGGACACTGACACGAGGCATGACGTCCATACTAATCACAGTGCACTGACACCAGACATGGGGCATCTCCGAAATACAGTGCACAGACACCAGATATGGCACCCACACAGTCACAGTGTACTGACATCAGACATGACACCCACACAATCACAGTACACCAACACCAGACATGACACCCACACAATCACAGTACACCGACATCAGGCATCACACCCACACAATCATAGTACATCGACACCTGACATGACACCCACACAACTACAATAAGCTGACAACAGACATGACGCCCTGAACTATTCAGAGTAAGATGACACCAGATATGGGAACTCTCCGTAATACAGTACACTGACGCCAGACGTGACGCCTACAGAATCACAGTACACTGACACTAGGCATGCCCACACAATCAGGGTACACTGATACTAGGCATGGCACAATACACTCACACCAGACATGACACCAAGAGGAATTACAATAAACTGACACCAGACATGACGCCTCAGAGAATTTCAATATACTGACATCAGACTTGACCACCTCACGGAAGTACAATGTATTGACACTGAGCAGAACAGCTTTTAGCAACCTGTGCAGTGCATAATATGCCCTGTTTGAATTGCAGATAACCCGGACTTATTTTTGTCAACTGCTGCCTGTTTGTCAGCAGATCGTAGACCCACCGACAATGACAGTTTCATCAAGTATGGTGGCATCAGTCTCGCGAAACCGACTTTCTTTTCTGAGACATGATTTACCATGAAAGGATAGCTTTGTATGGTCTGTAGGGATGATGTGGGGAAGAAGCTTTGAACAAACGATAGTCTTTGTTCAAAAACTTGACATGGCGTTCTGGCTTTCAGCCTTTTCTTGCAGGTGACAGACAGACGTTACTTTCTGACAATAAATTCACTCACACAGTCCTATACATATGAACTAACCCTGTCCATTTTCTCTGCCTTGTCTCTCTACAGTTACGTCGACCAAAGTCCTTGTCGGCATAAGTGATGTGTGTCTTGTGTCTTGGTAGAACTTGATCATCTCGGATCATCTCCAATTACTGATGCCTCATTTTGTTCCTAGGCCTGCTCGATGGCCATTACTGAGAATATTCATTTTGTCTTCAGAACTGTGAATTGGTCGCCTTTACAAAGGGGCCCTTTTTGAGACTGATCATTTCTATCACGTGAATGGAGAACCATCGCGCCCACATTTAGTGTAGTCCTAGGTGGAGAACCACGTGCAAGTTCTGTCAGATTCTGCCCACATGTAGGTCGGAAGTTTGCCGTAGTGATCGTAAGTCAAAGAGTTCCACTCTCTAATAACTATTGTGTACGAGTGGCACACATTATTGTGCCAAAAATGCACATCCACGTAATTTTTGTGTAACAGCTGTACGCAACGCTGTAATTTGTTTAATACATCCACAAGGGACGTGTACTTTGTCCTGAACCGTGGCTTTTACCCAACTACTGTCCTGTAAGCAGATGTTAGGGAACCAATTTTCTCGGTGAGATCAGGAATCAGTCTGGGGTCACGTCATATCAAAGGTTTTAAAATGGTACGTCTTGCTGCCTCACATGGCGCTTAGCACTGAGAGATTAGAGCAAGGAAACAGCACTGGTCAGTATAATGTGACCGGGGGATGTGTTATTTCTGGTGTCTTTGGCATGATGTTCTAGTGGCGGCGCCACTTTTACGGCATGGGTTCGCCATGCCCCAAGAGGACGCTGTATACATATCTTCTAAGGATTCCTCGTCGTCATATGACCAGAAAAATTGTTAAGTACGGCGTTCAACCCAATCGCTCACTCATGCACTCAGTGGGCAGCTGTGGCTCTCCGGCCGTACGAGGAACGGTCTCGTTTGCTTCCTCCGGGCTCTGCCCAGTCTCCTCCCACCATAATCGTGTGTGAAATATTCTTGAGTACGGCGAAAAACACCAATCAAATAAATAAATAAATAAATCTCAGCTCTCTGAGAATGATAAAATAAAGTTTTCTTCAGTACAGTAAGCTGGCCATTTCCACTGTATCCCTTTGGCTACAGGGTAGAGGGCATCAGGATTAGCTTCTTGCACTACCTTCCAAACCACATCTGTTGCATGAAGTGTCACATGAGGATGAAAAACTTAAGAAACATTGCTACATGGATATTTATTACTTTTTGGTGAATTTTCTGCGTTTCATGTTTCTGTTTTAGCAGATATATTTTTTTACGACGGGTCAGACACCTTGCGAAAAATGACACTTTTCTTTTGCAACGTCAAGAAGGGTGTGGTGTACTGTATCCTTCTGAGAACTTTTTCCGGTCTTGTGGACGATGAATGTGTTACGACAATTTCCCCCTCTGTTCGCCCTATTCTGTCGATATCTGGGGCGCTGGGTCAAACAGATTTTCACCCCATAGAATGGCCCTGATGCCCATTATTGTCAATTTAAAATATTAATATATAATTAAAGTACGGAGTAAATGTTTTCAGGGGTGTAGAGGACGATTACCTTTTAAAAGTGTTTTTGGACCTCACTCTAGGCTTGCATATTCATTTAAATTTTACCTATATATTAACTTTAGACTTCATAGTACAAATTCATTTTTCGAATTAGTTTTCTCTTTATAAATTCCCACATTTTCACTTTAGACTTCACTTCACACGCCTACATATTTATTTTAGAATCATCCTACATACATTTATATTCACTTTAGGTTCATCTTCGATTTTGCTTCCAATTCATAAATACCCACCTATTCACTTTAGACCTCACGCCACAACCTACATTTCCATTTAGGTTCTTCCTATACATCAACATATTCACTTTGGGCTTCAACTTATGCACCTACACATTTAGCTTTCACCTTACACAACAAGATATTCACATTATGTTCACCTTACACACCTACATATGCATTTCATGTTCACCTAAACCACCCCCATATTCACCATAGACACCAACATATTCATCTCACACACTTCAGGTTCACCTTACATTCCCATGTATCCACATTACACACACTCACTTCAAGTTAACCCTACACACCAACACATTCACTTTACGTTCGCCTTACATATATTGCACATATTCAGTTTATGTAAGCTTACGCACTTGACGTTCACCTTACTCACAATTTAGTTTCACCCTGAACACCTACATATTTACTTTAGGTTCACCGTACACACCTATATATTCATCTTAGATTCAAGTTGTAAAGCACCATATATAATTTAGGTTCACGTTACACACCTCCATGCACACATTCAGTTCAAATTCACCTTTAACACCGACATATTCACTTTAGGTTTAACTCAGACACTTGAGGGTTCATTTTTATCGCCTTAAGCTTGGTGATTCATTCTTGTTTTCAAATTAAGCATCCACACATTTAGTTTTTTTTATCATTAGTTAACATCAATCGCTTGGTTTGTTCAAATTTAACTAAATGCCTTATAATGTGGTATCCAACTCTACATATAATATGAAACATAAAAAGTTTAGTTTGTTCAAATTTAACCAAATTCTTCGTGAGGAGATCTCAAGTCTTTATATTGCAAGGAAGAATTAAACTTTGGTGTATTTAGACATAAGGAAATGCCTCGTGATGAGGAATTAACCTCTCAATATAACAAAGGAATGTCAAAAGTTCGTTTTCGAAAGTTTACCTTCAACTCGTCAGGTGCAATGCATCCTTGGTTGTAAATACTACCTGCAACGGGTAACATCAATATTGGGTGTGTTCACACCCAATCCAACGCCTCGTCAAGTGGTACCATGTCTTTACATAGCTAAGTATCTCCAAAACTTTAATTTCTTAATTAAATGTCTAATGATACGCTATCCAAGTACATAGCTAGATAACTTCAAAAATTTAGTTTGTTCAGATATAGGGAAATGTCACCTGTTGTTTTTTCATGTCTGCATCTACCAAGAAAACTTAAACGGTATATACAAACATGGAATACATCACGGGATTTTTCGTTGCCTTTCAACGCATTCACTTTTAGATGTAACTTAGGGGCGAGGGTGGATTGGGTTTTTCATTGTAAGCCTCCCCGCCCCCCAGGGAGCCCAACTCCCAGCCCCTGCGTCGGCTAATTTCTAAAGCACATCAAGCCATATGGTGTTCGCGTGCATAAACTTTTGCCATTTATCTATGTGCACAAACGGGCGTTCACATTCAGAGACATTTGCCCCAGCCCCAGCTCCGGCTTCTTTCTGCACATCAAGCCATATGGTGTTCGCGGACAGAAACTGTTGCCAATTGTTTATGTAGAGAAACATCCGTTGAAATTCACAACATGTAGGAGAGCAATAAGGGACGGCCCACAGTCCCAGCCGGCCCGATCTCTCCGTTTAGATACCCAGGTTATTACTGATGCATTAATGCAATCAACATGCCCAAGAGACACAACGCATGAAATTGGCTCACCTTAAGCTCAACAGAGCTCTGCGGTGAAAGCTGTCTTGGTGGTTTCTGTATGGTTCACCTGGCAAGGCTTCGTAAGGGCTCATGCACACAGCCTTGCCCAATTTTGGTGGTCGGCGTTACTAACAAACAAAGGCTCTGTCTCGCGTGCGCATATCGAAATGCGTGGTGGTCTGATAAGAGGGCAGTGCAGAAAGAATTTGCACGTCTGTCCGCCATTGAAATTCCCGTTTAAAGACGTGGCTACGTGTGATATACCAATCCAGCAGTAAGATGACTACTATGGATTACATGACTGATGAGATTCTTGTAGAGTACGAACCCGAGACTCGATGAACATATTCCAGAACACACCGAAAACCGCCTCAATCGGCCGTTGAAGCCACAACGGCCATTCATCGACATAGATGATCAGGTCCCCCTCCCAGTCCAGCCCCCGGCTGAAGACTGGGTTGAGATTCTGAACGATGCCAAAGACCAGTTTGAAGTCGATAGCCTCACTGCGGTTTCTCCAAGTGGCGGGTGGAAGCAGATGACCCACTCGACATTGGCGATATTGAAATCGCTGATGGTATACATGCTAGAGCCGGCCGACTGGCATTGGTCGCTCGCATATTGGACGAGAGGGCAACTCAGCTTCTCAGCGCGCTTCCTGAGGGGGATGAGTTCTTACTCCGAATCAAGTTCCTGCGTGAGTGGAACGAAGACGACCGGGTTGTTGAAGACAACTTTGACCCAGTCCGGTCGTCTTACAGGACGGTCGCACCCACTAGACACGGGGGTTTAACGAGAGGCTCCAAATTATCTGCACAAAAGCTACGTAACTCCGAACTGGCGGAAAGAGCCTTAGGCGATAATCGCTCGGCAGGCATCATGGCCAAAGAAATGAATGGCTGGAAGCCAACCCCAGCCAGTCTGCTCCACAACATCCAGAAGGCCTGCGTCCAGCATGGCCACGACGCGCTGTGGAACATGACGGACTACGACACCTGAGACATAGTCAGCATCGACCTGAATGCCTCCTACCAGGCCTCCTTTCAGGGCGAAGGCGAAGCAAAGCCCTACTTTGAACGTTCCGGACACCCAACCCACCGCATGACCAGCGTAGCCATAAATGGTCTCCCCAAAGACACTGGTACAAGCCTCGCCAAGGTCCTGGAGTGGGAGTTCACATACTGCCATTCGCTCATCCCCGCGTGGTTTGGAAGGCATTTCGCAGAGAATGGATTGGCCCAGCAAAGCTTCTAGCCTTCCTGACAAAATCTGGTCTGCTGAAGTCCCTCAAGGCGCGTGAAGCAATCATCACCTTGAAGAAACAGACCAAGGTGAAGACCGTAATCAGGGTAAAGCATCATCGGCAAATTCACGTAGGGCAGAAATTCTGGCGAAAGAAAACTCACACGGCGACTTGTGACAGACCAAGGTGAACTTGACGTCCTTGTGCGGGAAAGCCGGCAAAGTGGCACCATGGTCGGAGCGCCAATGAAATGCCCCCTCGGCCATATCCTCACATACTACGATGGTTCAAATACCCAGTACACCCACCTCAGGGCCTTCATGTTGGCTTATTGTCCACATCAACCTACTCTCTATGCTTTCGAGGTTCGAACCTGAGGAAGCTGTCCTGGTGGCCCCCAAGGCCTGCGGCTGCAATGAAGCCAGTTATGTCCATTGTATCACAGGGATAACGCGTCTTCCTCCAGTTGCCGCTGCCATGTGGCGCGACAAGAGAGAAAGGCTATACATGCCCATGGATCATGGAGCCTAACTCGCCAAGCCCGAATACCGAAGACAGCGGAAAGACATGCCAGACTCTTCTGCAACACGTCGTGATGACCCACTGACCAGACACCAGTTGAGCCATCTGAACGGCGGTGTGGAGTGATAAAACGCCAAGAGAAAATGAGCTCTTCCGCGGTAAAAACCCGTTGGTCTTCACCCCGACCCACCGTCTGGCCAAAGAGAACCGTGGGATCAAGGCCCAGACCTCTCACAGTTTCTTCCGTTGAAGGGGTCAGACTGAGTGGACCACGGAAAGGATGGTACAAAAGTTCATCCCCCGCGTGAGCATCTGGGGCGAGATATACACCGTGCCCCGGCTTATTCTGGAGACCTTCCTCGATTGGCTCGAACAAAGGGATATCCAGGTCATCGGCTGTGACGAACAGGGTCAACCACCCTCGATTCCTGGCGAGATGCCACTGAACTGGCTGTGTCAAAAAGGCTATCCGCATACAAACAGACAAGATTCAGTGCCAGGAAATGAGAAAAGCGCTCCCCAGCTGTCTTGGTTGGGGTAAGTTCGCTGAGGCCTGGAAGCCAGGCGACTTCATCTTGACCTCGAGACAGAAAATCTGTGACCGAGCACAGAAGATGCTATTCCATCGCCACAAGGTCCACTTCCCAGACTCCCCAGTGCCCTTGCTGTACCACCCAAAAGACAGCCGGAAGCAAAACATACAAATCCCCATCCCGGGCACGGACCGCGTGGAAGAGCTGGTACTCAACAACAACGTCAATGTTAGCAGAGAGGCAGCAGAAGCTCTATTCAGACTGATAACTGGTAATCACAGTTCACTCGAGCCAAGGTGTCGCCATCAAAGACCCCCCAAAAGTCTGGATCATCGATACTTACCTCGCGTGGTCACACCTTGCCTGCCATGCCGTGTCAAGAGTGGAGTTTCTCAGAGATCTCGAAAGGGTAGTCTGCTCCATGGAGGAAGGGTCCGAGGTAAAGCAACTCACCGAGTAGCAGCTCCGCAAAACCATCCAGTGGAAGTTGGTGGCCTATAGCTCTCCTTGCTGCCACAGATAGCGAACGCCAACCCCAGCGGGAAGATTTTCCTCGAGAAGGCCAACAGGCCGGCCTGAAACAGTTGAAGAGGGCCTTTGTGCCATCGTTTTGTCTTGATGGCCTCAGAAGAACGTTTGCCAGTCAGTCGCCACGACTGCGGGTAGCCGCTTCACCCGCTGAAGAACGCCTAAGAGGGAGCCGCATGTATTGGGCGTATAGATGCCCGAACAGTCGCCCGGCCAGTGTCCAATGGAACCGCTCAACGATCCCTTGGTCCCGATGGATGCCCACACGCCCAAGCCTGACAGAAACCCCATGCTTCGCGAGCCGCTTGTTGACTGTTCCCATGAACTCACGTCTAGGGTTGACCTGGAGCAGTATAGGCCACCCCAGAGGTCCCCGTTTATAGATACCTCCCAGGGCATCTGCAACCTCTTTACATTCTTTTGTGCCCAAAGTCTGAACTGCCTTGAATCGACTGGCGACATCGACCACTGTTAGGGCATACATGAAGGTGCGCTTGCCCACCTTGTCGTGTGGTAGAAAAAGCAGTTCACTTTGATGGACCTCATTTGGTGCAGCAACATCAAATCTTGGCCATGGAATATGCCCTGGTCATGGTAAGAAAATCTGCCAGATGGCCTGTTTTGTCAATCAATCGCGAGCTGTGCCTTCAGAGACTTTCGCAGCAGACGCTAGTTTCTTGATGGTGGCAATGCCTCTCCAGTAGCCCTTGGGGCTATAGTATAACTTCGATACAAGATTAGAGATCTGGTCGGCCATGGTAGTAGGCACCATGAGCTTATACTGTTGCACACTGAATCAAAGTCCTTGTCTAAGCATGTGTCCATTGCATTTCAGAATTTTACAGTCGGAGAATTTGTGCCTAGTTTTTCACTGTTAAAAATGCCAGAGGATGGGCCATAGGGCACTGGAGTGTAAGTCTGCCAGACGTTGCTGACGATGTGGTGAGAATCAGGATTATTTTGATTGTCCTAATCTGGAGGCCCCAAAGTGCTGCAATAGCATTGGCGACCACTCTGCTGGCTTTGGTGGATGTCTCGTGAGAAAGGAAGCCAATAAAGCTCAGTTTATTAAAACCGATGAAAAATTTTTTTGCAGAAGCATTGAGGATTATCAGAACAGATTCCAGGAAAGCACAAAAAGGCCCAGTATAGTCGTTCTGTAACACAAACGGCTGTGCCTTTCCCCACTGCACCAATTGACTCTACCTCCCCCAACCTCGCCCCCCTCTGAGGACCCTGCGACCTATTAACCAAGCTATTTGGAGACATACTCTGGAGGCTAGAGGTGAGGACAAAGGCAGTCAAGTGACGTCTATTGAGTCAGGTGATTTATTGGTAAAACTGATCGCTTTTTGTAACAGAAATTGTTTTTGTGTTTCGTAAAGTAGAGAAAAATGACGACAAGCTGCAGCAAATAATTTCTTCAGCAAATCGCTACCTTGGAGAAAATGCAATTTCATTCCCCAAACTAATGTCAATATTAAAATCTAGTAGCCTATCCGCTACCCATGGATTATGCTCTGTAGTATTTACCTACTATCATGACTTTTAATCTACTTCATCAAAATATTCAAAGTTTGTATGCGCATGGTCAAGAATTCAAAAAGTGTCTTTTAACTTACCCGAATTACCATTTGCTATATGTTTACAGGAGGCCTTTCTTAATGAGCGTTTTCAGTTCATGCAACCCGAATTCACGGCAATTAGGAAGGATCGTAAAGGCCGAGGGAATGGCCTGCTTACATGAATTCGAGATAATGTCTCGTACTCTGAAATAAAGTTGCCTAATGTAACATCATTTGAATGTCAATGTATGTGTTTAGCTGTTAAGTTTAGTAAGTGTGTTAATATAATTAATATCTACAACCGTTGCAAACGCTTAGCTGATGATGAACTAACAACTGTGTTGATATCTGTAAGTGGACCTACAGTTATTCGTGGTGACTTAAATGCTCATAATCGCATATGGGGTAGTGTGGAGCCTGATGTAAATGGAAGAATTGTTGCAGAATTTATCGATACGAATGGCTTTGCTTTTTTCAATACTCGCGCGGGGACACGAATTGATATTCGGACTGGTAATATATCATGCCTGGATCTTACATTTTGTTCTGCTAATACAAGCGCTGGCTATTCTTGGTCTGTGAATCAACTTTCACCTTGTGCCAGCGACCATTATCCCTTGCATGTTGGCATTGGTAAGCCGTTATGTAACAACTCCACTGGTAGGCTATCAAGATGGAAAACTGAAGATGCTGACTGGAGTTCTTTTTCAGCTTTGGCTAAGTAAAGTTTCGGAAACTGATTGTAGTTAGTGAAGATTTGGATGAGTTTAATGATGCAGTGTTAGGATACATTGTCAGAGCAACCGAAAGCAGTATACCGAAGACATCAGGAGGACCGTGTCCGAAACCTCCGGTACCCTGGTGGAATGAAGAATATAGGGAGGCCATCAACGCTCGGAAGAAAGCTAAAGACAGAACAAGGCGTACGCTAATCCATCTTGATATAATAGACTAAGAAGGCTCAAAGAATAATCAAGAGAGCCCAGAAGGCTTATTTGCGAATGTTTGGCTCTACCATAAACTCTAAAACATCTTTTAAATCGGTTTTGCAAAAGGTTAACGCAGTTAGGGGAAACCACTCTACCTCATCTGTACCCACTCTAAGTAAAAAGCATGTAATGTGTTTAAGTGATATAAAGCTAATATATTGTGTAAAACTTTTGCTTTTTTCAATAGCTATGACAATTATGATTCAGATTTTGAGCATTACAAAGATGACCTTGAGAAGGAGTGTGACTCTTCATATATTATGTTAAACGATATGGTAATAAACAATGATTTTTCTCTAGCAGAAGGTAAGCAGGCTATCTGTAGAAGTAACAGTAGTTCGCCAGGAGAAGATGGTGTCCATAATTGTATGTTGCGTAATATGCCTGACTTTTTAAACATATTATTACTTCTTTTTAACCGTGTTTGGAATTCCATGACGATACCATTTTTGGCCTGGGGTAAAGCGATTGTGGTACCTGTTCTCAAGCCCGGAAAGCCTTCTTCTAATCCGTTATCATGTAGATCCATCTCCCTCACCAGTAATTTATGTAAACTCAGGGAGCGTATTGTCAGTGGTCGCCTAACGTGGCACCTTGAAATTAAAGATCCTTTCCCCCCCATTACAGTGTGGTTTTAGACGAAAAGACGGACAACAGAACATGTAGTTAGGTTGAAAACTGATATTAAGAATGGATTGTTAAACAAGGAATGTTTTAGCACTTTTCTCAGATGTGAGAAGGCATATCATTTGGTGTGGAGAAGAGGGGTGCTGAAGAAAATGGCAGAGATGGGTTTGGGCGGAGAGATATTGGCATGAATCATAAACTTTTTGTCTAATAGACGAATGTATGTTCGTGTAGATAAAGAATTCTTAGTCCCTATCACTACGGAGAATGTTACTCTTAGGGAAGTATCATTTAACCCTTAATGTTCAATATCATGATAAATGATCTTCCTAGTGTTGTTTATCCTAGAACTAAATGTGGTCTCTTTGCAGATGATAAAGTCGTATGGGCATCGTCCAAAGGTTTTTAATTGGCTCATAAGTACCTCCAAAAGAGCCTAAACTCTATTTTTTCCTAGTGGGAAATAATGGGTTTTTAAATTCTCTCCTGTTACATCCGAAGGTTTGATATTTACTCGTAAACACATAATTCCGGACTCTCTCCTCTTGTTGGGTAATTGTGCCATGAAAATATCACCTACATTTAAGTACTTGGGTGTGTGGTTAGAAAAGTCTCTGACCTGGTCTAGCCGTACTGATCAGATAGTTGTTAAATGTACTAAGGCCATTAATTTAATGCCATCCATCTCTGGAACTTCCCGGGGGGCAGATAAAACCTCTTTATTTATGTTATACAAAGCTCTCATTCTGTCAAGAATGGATTATTGCTGCAGACTATTTGATTCAGCGTCCCAGTCAAAGGTAAGCTAGACAGTATCCAATATCGAGCGTTATCTGTTTGTACTGGTGCAATTAAGGAACCTCCTTAAGTTGTTTACAGGTGGCCTGCAGTGAACTCCCCTTTGTCGATTAGACGTAAGCTCAGAAGTTTAAAATACTCGCTTGTTCTCAGGTCGTCCTCCGATGATCCTACTTCTCAATTATTACAGCCTTCATATTATGATTTTCTGTACAAGGGCCGTTATTCCAGAAACTTTTAGCATACGAGCAAGAGAACTCCTTGATGACGTGAGTGTTGACCTGACATAGCTGGGAAAAGCTACTCCTTCCCCGCACCCCCTTGGCCCCTCCAAGTACCTAATGTTTGTAAAAAATGGCGTTGAGTGAGTATACCCGCAAATTTGACCAACCTAACCTTATCTGCTTTGCATCAAGTGCCCGGAGATGTGGCATTGGGTTTGCAGTATCAGAAATAAAATTAAGCTATTCATTTAGAATATCTGATAAATTGTCGGTCTTCACATGTGAGTTATTAGCAATCCTCTGCTCTTTACGCCGGCTTGAGGAATATGGACCAGTGAGGGCTGTGATTTTTTGATTTTTTGTTTTATTTGTTTTTCTTTTCTGATTCACTTGCTGCATTGCAGGCAATTAAGAATTACTATTGGCAAACTTTCTCCTGTGATTTTGGAGCTATCATGGCTGATAACCTCGTATTTTCAGGGGATATAGATTTGCTAGGGTACCAGCCCACATGGGAATAGTGGGTAATGAAGAAGCGGATAAGGCTGCAAAACAAGCACTTCTGCTGAATAATATATCTATCTCATACACATCATGTCGAGAGATGTTCAACGAAGGTAAGTCACACTTCTACTCGCTTTGGCAGAATGAGTGGGATACAACGAATAAGGGTCGTTTTTATTTTCGATTTCAGCCGTCTATCTCCAGTGGTTATGTTAGCCTATCTCAAAGACGACATGATGTCTTATTTTTCATATTAATGTCTGGTGTCTTACCTCTTGACTTACGCCTTTTCAAGATAAAATGTCACCCAACTGGCTGGTGTGATCTTTGTGATGCAAATGAGTCCGAAGTTCATTTTCGTTGAAGATGGCCCAGATATAATGTAATCAGAACTCAAATGTTTGCAAAGCTATCACATTATGGTATTTTCCAGCATACATTACAGGCAGTTCTGTGTCCTGCACGAAACAAATCAAAGTCTTCAATGAAGTGGCCAAGTTAATTGTTAATTCAAGGCGATTTTGAGTCTCCCCAACCCTCATCCTGTTTATTTGAGTGGTATTTCTAGTAATGTAGTATAAATCTACCCTTGCAATTAAATCATCCCTTTTCAGGGCTTGGAAAACGCCAAATACATAATTTCACTCACTAGCATATTCAGTGCAGACAATCGTTATTACTTGGCTGCATAAGCTTTGTT
The DNA here is from genome assembly GCA_016165875.1 of Acanthopleura granulata. Lineage (NCBI taxonomy): Eukaryota > Metazoa > Mollusca > Polyplacophora > Chitonida > Chitonidae > Acanthopleura > Acanthopleura granulata. Next base: position 1,742,265 of record JABBOT010000031.1, read on the forward strand.
TTCCGTCCCCTTGGGTATGGTATTCCATCGTCTAGATTGTCGTAAAACATTTGACATATTTTCTACTCGGTAATACTTTTTTCACACACTGGTTGTTACTTGGCTGCATAAGCTTCGTTCCCCTCAGGTCATCCTCTCCTGATTAGAATTAAGAGAAGACCAGGAAACAAAAGAATTCCTCTCATCTCAACCAGTCGTTCCTCGTTTTATATTCCAGTTTAAGTATACCACTCCACCACGCCATCTACTCTGACTGAACTATACATTTGATAATACCCCGTTATGCCGGCCAAACTACCATTTGACGAAAGAATTCTAATTGCTACTGTACATCCTATATATTTACATCATAGACATCTGGTTTGTCTTGTTATGTATCATATTGCGGAGCATTTTTTTTTTACAGACAAGAAAATTTTCTATATACACAAGAATTTTAGTATTTCATTCCGGCAATACTTAATTTCCAACTTGCTTAATGGTGTCTAACAGGATTTTAGACCCTTTGGTTAGTTTTACCTGAAAGATTATAATTCCAACTGAGAAAAAATTGGAGGCTTTTATTTCAAAATTCAAATGCCTTGCCTTCTTCCAAGTTCCAGGTGAATAAAGAGACTAGGTTTATTCCCCTTAATCTCCTATATGCGAAGCGGTAAGTGGTCGCGGTCCTAAGACGATCGACCAATCGGGCGCGAGGAGGTATGGGTGCTCGAGTGGAGGAATAAAGCAGACGTGCTTTTGAGTTTAAAACACATTCAGAGGTTATGCATTGTGTATGCATTGCTGAAACCCATAATGACATTTCAGGTGACAGGCAATTCTATTTCAACACATAATAGGGTTAAATGACTATGCAAATGTCTTCATAGCATCTCTGAGTACTTCAGTCCAAGTGAACTCGAGTGATCAATGGGGATTCTCCCTTCGTTCCCTACACCCTACCCGTAGTGTAAGTGAAAAATTCTTTGAATATAGCGTGAAACAGCAATAAGATACCAAACAAAACAATGTTCAAGACAAAAAAGGGCTACAGTATATATACATTTTAGAGACTTCGTCGTCGGCTGATTTTTAAAATTGTTTTATTTCCATTTTTTGTTGTTTTTGCTACAAAAATAGGCACATAAAGAACACCACAATATATATTTTGACATAAAACAGAAAGAACATAGATTTTCAACACAAGGAACAGAGTTTAAAGTGCAATGTACAACCAAAATACTGTTTTCGGCTGGATATTCTCTTACAGATCCAGGAAAGTAGTGCAATGGGACAAATTTTGGGGGAATAATTTTGTTTTCATACCGCTATCATCGTCATTATATCAAGCCAGACACTCCGTGCATTGCTTACGCATTTATGACTCCGTTTCCTGCCTTGATCAATCGACTAGGTGAAACTCTTACAGTCCGAACTTGAAAAGTCGCCATCGCTATCTAATCAGATACTTGCCTGCTCGGGTTGGCAAAGAATTTATGCATGTATTTGGTTTCAAACGTGTCAATCAAATGTAACAAAAGCTCTTAAACACGTGGTGGGCACATATTACGAGTTGACCGAGCCATGGAGGTAGAATAGACCACGATATGGCCGGCTCGTGTTGTGTTTTGCAGCACAGTATCATAGAACCTTCAGGTCTGCGCGGTCGCGGGAGGTTTAATGTTACACGAGCGCATTGATTTTGCTTACCATTTATGTAGTAAATTTGTCAACTTCAACCCCCAAAATATATATCCACAGACTTTCGCGTGGCGGTATGCCATACCAGCACACACGGCTTGGATTTTTTTCTATATCATATCCAAAAATCACCATAGCATGACCACCATTTTGGGGGGTTGTCGCCCCTAGAAGTGAGGTAATAGCAGTAACCTCGGGCGCGGGATGGGGGGAAGGTACCGGCAAAAAGTTTACAGTTGTATCCAAATTCTGATATGTTTTAACTGTGTGTAAAATGAGAGCATAGAAATTTATAGTGTATGAACAACCCAAGACTGTCTGTGTGGCAGACAATCGGTGATCCAACACTCATCAGTTCGGAGCTAAGTCTGCAACACAACCAGTCGAATCGCGCATGTTTAACTTTAATTCAGAGTGCAAAGGCACAGTGGGTAAGTCTGGCAGGTTAGCTCTAATCTTACGTCTTCGGTTACAGGCTCACTTATTGAATGATCAAGAGATTTCATCCTGTTTGATCACCATGATTGAACGCTCCAAGAATTATTTGGATATCACATCTTAATATGACAGTGTGAACAATGACTTGGAATTCTTACCATAGAAATCTGCCGCCAAAGCTGTTAAAACGTCATCAGACTTTCCCACGACTCTAGCCTATGGCACTGCCTGGTGTATTTTTTTCTCCACGTAGTCCAACCCATCAATACTGCTACATTCGGTACTGATGAAGAGAGCACTTTGGAATAGCTGAAAAATGATAAACATTAAGCTCTCTTCAAAACCACTGTACAGGTTTATATTGATATTGATTTTTTCACCCTCCGTGTAAACTGTATAAGTTTGCATCATTATTCCTGTGCAAGATAGTTTATGAATATGTCAATCCAAAACGTGACTCGGATACAAAGATATCTATTTGGAATTAGCAAAACGTGACTCGGATACAAAGATATCTCTTTGGAATTAGCAAAACGTGACTCGGGTACAAAGATGTGTATGTCGAATTAACCAAACGTGACTCAGATACAAAGATGTATATTTAGAATGAGTAAAACGTGACTGACATACGAGAATGTATGCTCAAAATTGGTAGTTACCATATAATAGCACAGAAATTCTAACCTGCAGTTGTGATAAAACACACGGAAAAGAAAGAAAGCCGAAATCCTGCAATTAGTCTTCGCCTCAACATGTTTATCTTTGCATCAACCTTGAACTGATCACCTGAATCTTGGACTGAAATAATCTTCACCTACCGAAGTCTATAAAAAAAACCGGGTACCTCTTCTATTGCTTTACTCAGTGTGCATTTGCTACCTTCCTATCAACGATGAATGTGTTCTTAAACAACTTTAGCAGTTCAGAAAAAAACTTCGCCGTGCCTATCTTCAGATACACGGGAGCATTATGTAGCGTTAACGTGTTGGTTTTTAACCAGGTCATGTAATTCAGCGACATCCGACCAGATGGGGAGCGGGAGAGTTTGGACATCTTGAATTAAACCAGTCACTGATCAATCAATAATTAACTGACTGGGCATTCATTACTTTAATCCTCGTGTTGTTGTCGGCTAACAAATGTCATAAAACATACCATTTAGAAATGAGGCTCAACTATTAACATGTCATTTAGGGCCTCTGTGGCTGGGGAGATTTAGACTCGCTAGCGCAGCGTAATGATAATGGTGTCTCTTACCAATGCGGTCGCTGTGCGATCAAGTCCAGCTCACGCTGGCGTCCTTTCCGGCCGCACTTGGGAAGGTTCGCCAACAACCTGCGGATGGTCGTGAGTTTTTACCTGGTTTCCTCTCACCACAATGCTGGCCCTCGTCGTATAAGTGAAATATTCTTGAGTACGGCGTAAAATGTCAATCAAATAAATAAATAAAATCAATGTTTTTTACATACATAATTATGAAAATGGATGCTAAACATGCTGTTCACATCTTGGTAAGAAGTGTATGACCATAAACTCTCAGCCATTGCTGACATCTCAACCAGATTCACGTGCTTGCCATGCTAAGTTGGATTTTCTGCAGATCCTTTAGCTTCGACTCTAAAACTACTGGACTAATTTTTACCAAAATGGGTGCATAATGTATACGGTGAAAGGTGCCCAACCTTACATCAAAGGATGTTAGTTATGTCACCTAATACATGTTTGGTCGCTATATTAGACCTTGTTCATAGCATTTAATCTCCTAATGCCTTGATCGAATGCCTTGAAACTGGCAATAATCATTTCCATTCAAAGGTCTAAATCTCACATCCAGTTTGCCCATTTCCAAATTATGTGTCATTGTTCCTATGTGTCAAATATATCATAGGACAGAAAATCCATCATTATATATTTCTGAGGAGTTTTACCTAAAACACATAACCCATACATTAGGCACAAGTTACTGTTATAAGAATATGAGAACAAAGGTGCGCAAGTTCGAAAGATCGGGGGTTTGGCGGCCATATTACATATTGTATCAACTTTCACTGAGGCTGGAAATTTAAAAAACAGACAAACTTGCAGACAAAATTTTACTTCTTCATATTATTACTTCGCCCTATCGTCGTGTCTCCAACTGGTATATTCCTCTTCAACTCTTGAAACGCCCGCTTCTCCAGAATGCCTGTACCGATTGTTAGAAATATTTACAGGTCTGGGCACAAGATATCACTTTTACAAAGGTATCCTGATCTGCATATTCTGGGAGAAATCCGTTGGTCAATTATGTCAATTGATCTAAAGTCACAAGCATGTTGACCTCTACATGGCTCTTTGTAGCTACATGCTCAAATTTGATATTGTAAATCGTTAAATGGTAATGTACCAAAGTATTGGAACCTGCATATCAAACTACGTCTCCAGTTATTGCTAAAAGCCAGTGTGTCAAGGATACCACACCCTAGTACAGAAATTGTATACGGAGCATAAAACTCTGGTAGACGTAGCGTTCAGCGCCTTTGACAATTTACTTGTCACAGCTTCTATCTAATTCCGCTTAACACCGGGCCTGAGGCTTTATGTTTATTCATATTTATTAAAACGAAAAATAGGTAATATTAAATAGTCACAGAACCTTTATTAGGCGTGTTGGAAACGAGCTTCTATAAGGCCCAATAAATGACGTTCCTACTGTCGCTTTCGTATTTGTCGGATGGAAAAAAGTACAGCACAGAAAGTGAAATCAGAGCAGCGACGACAGTATGATCGTTGGCAAATGGCCACACGTTACAGGTGAAGTCGGGCCTCTTGTCATTTTACCTCAGTTAGGGTTTTACTCTAACTGTTCATGTAAGTCTTTAAGAAGTAACAATTTTCAGGCCCCTAGCCCCATGGCTTAAGTAGAAATGGGTAAAAAAATTGCAGTTATGTTAAATGCATTACAGACATCACTGGTCTAGAGATTGCCCTCTGGAGGTTAACAAGGTGGCAAGATGCTATTACTTATTTAACTTGTTTAACTGGCATTTAGAAGTTGGGATGGAAGTACACTAGAACATGTCTTTCTTATGGATATACAACTTCTTGGTTTATTATCACGACGTTTCGATGGAAATACTAACATCGTTATCAAGTGAGTGAAATCAAGACATCAACACTCTTAAATATAGCAAGTAGAGATACAAGTGTCAACATGTAGAACAATATTCAGGGGGAGTAGGCTCGATGGGCTTCCAAGTCAGTTTTGAGGATTAATAGGTCATAAGCTGAGGGAAGGTAAATCCCTTGATCTCTGTTGAGGCTAGGCTTTAATCTCTTAATCTGGATGGCTTCTTGTAGTTTACGCTTTTTCAAGTTGGGTTGATTAGAGTTTAGTGTTCTGATTGTGTTCCATTTGATGCTGTGGTGTGGGTTTTCTTGGATGTGGTCACTTATGGCGGATTTGGAATCAGATTTTTCGACAGATGACTTGTGTTCTTTAATTCGGGTTCCTAGAGGTCTTCTCGTTTCTGTAGTATGCGTTGCAGTTGCATTTTATTTGGTATACAGCTCCTTTGGATGGTAGGGGCTTCCCTGTGGCATGGAAGAGTGATTTGAGTGTAGTCTGGTTTTTAAAGAACGTTTCTATACCTGTGGATTGTTTTAATAGGCGGGCAATTTTGTGGCTGGTTGGACCGATATATGGAAGGCTTATTCGGATTCCAGGGCCTTCATCCCTGACTCTTGTCAGTTGGTTGGGTGGCGCGTGTATAACTTTCTGGATTGCTTTGTTGACTTTGTTTGCTGGGTATCCATTGTGTTGGCTGGAGACCGCTCGCAGGTGTGTTATCTCCTCATCCAGGTTGTTTGGTGCAGATGTGCGTGGCTCTCCTAGTGAGGGTTGAAATGATGTCAGTCTTAGTCTTGGGTGGGTCTTGTAGTGGATGTTATTACGTCACTTCCAGGAGCAATAGGTTAAAAAATGGTGGTCATGCTCAAGATATGTGTAGTGGTATGGCAAGGCACCACGAGAATGTTTCGGGATATATATTTTTGGTATTGGCGTTGACAAATTTTGTAAAGACTATCAATGCGCTCGTGTAACCTATAGGAAACAGACCCAACTTTGCCTTATGACCTTAATTGTGTCCAGATTAAGTTGTAAGTGTGTGAAAATGATCTAAGATTGCTTTTGTGAATATTTATCATGGTTGATTCCCAACAATTAGCCGCTTCCCCACCCCCTTTTCAAGCACAATTTCCTTCAGAAACAGGCTTGAATTTCTAACTTTCATTGCCATATGTAAATCTAAGACAGAATATGTATGACCAAAACGTTTTAATGTGTATAACATAACAAGATATTTTGATCTCAGAAGGTTGCTTCTTGTGTTTAACGCAATTTGGTGTACACGAATGGAAAAAAAGATGTGAATTGTGGGAACATTTGGTGAGTGCAAATGGGGTGGGGATAGACGTTCTTACATAACCTCACTTACGTTGATGTGAGATGGTAAATTGTCGTTTCTTATTAAAACAAGTGATTAATTTTAAAGAAAAGCTGGATAAATATCTATCTCTGTAGAATATATTTTCACAGGGAAAATATCTAAACTGCTTTCTCAATAAATCATAATATCCCAGTTACCCAAAGTTTACCCAAAGTTTTAACTTGGGTGGCCCCCCTGACAAAGCCCTCTAATTTTTACTGTTGCCCTGAGGCATATAATATTTTTGTCTGAGTGGAGGGGTCATATGAAGATATAATTGACACAAAATTGAAAAACTTTTCTCCTCTTATAGCATGACGGTGAACCGCAGATGCGCATACACAAGGAGCAACAACCCGATTTATTAGGTCATGATGCCAACAATGTATGTGAGCGGAAGTCACAACTGTGAATTTTCGCCGTATCCAGATTACGTAATCGACGAAAAGGGTTAGGAAAAACCTAGGTGTGTACTTACCAACCTCCTGTATAGGCACAAATTTTCTCAACGATCCTACAACTATCTCCACGAGGGCCGTGTTATGTATAGCACATTCCGCACACGTTTCCATGGCTACCTCGAACGTGTCCTCCATAGGCCATCTGCTTGCCCTTTCACGGAAAGAAGTGGACGCAGTGGCAAAAGGTACTAAAAGATTGGACTCGTGAAAAAAAGGATTAAGAATGTTTCTTTATATAAACCATTTCAAATGTCGGACCGGTTTCCGCTTGTTTCGGAAGAACTTTCACAGTCATGTGGAATACTATTCCTTTTCTTACAAACCAATCATCTCAGTCCCTCTCAGATACAGACATGTATGGTTTAATGAACATTTGTAATTTGGAAAATACCATTCCTACAACTGGCAACTGATTGATTGATTGGTACTGGAGACAGGTATCTCTTGCAGCTCCACTCAGTTCATAACTGGCTGTGAACCATGGAACATGTTACTAAATGGTTAATAAGTTTGATAGATGTTGTGCTAGATGCGCGCAAATGGTTTTTGAGTGAGTTAGAAATTGTTTTTATAAAAGCGAGAAATTAAGGAGACTGTAATTTAAATTAAGTGGGAATAATAAATGCAGCGATGCCATTTAAATGTGCATACAATGTCATCATGCAATATTGAGATCGTTTATTTATTTAATTTTTAATTTATTTGATTTATTGGCGATTTACGCCGTACTAAAGAGTGTTTCACTTAAACGTATTATGGTGGAAGGAAACCTGGCAAAGCCCGTGGGAAAACTACGACCATTAACAGTTTGCAGGCAGACCTTATCAAGTAATAGGGAGGTTCAATGGACCTTCGCATTTTCGAAATAATTTGAAATTGATTCATCTGCAAATGATTGTAATGTTAAAATTCAGATGTGTATAACATATATGTTTATCAGGGGGTACCCTTTCTGGGTATAGCATAGATTCTAGTGCTTAAAATTTGACTTAAACCAGTCCGGGTTTCGAACCAGCTACTTAAATGTCATGCACAAAATCTCCAGCAATGCATGTCAACCGTGTAGACAAATCAACCAATCGGTCATCTGTCTGTGTATATGTTGAGTGTGGTCCTCGTGCTTTCGTGTAAATTCAGCACTGTATCTGTACTTTTTATACACATGCTGATGGACGGAGAGCGCCCAGGTGAAATCTTTCGACATTGTGCGGATAAAGTCCTATCCAAACCATACTATATGCAATGTGGCGGGTTTCAGTTCGAGCGGGGGTGTCTCGCGTGGATATCAGTTCATGTTGAAAACGCGGTGAATAACTACATCTTTAATGGCACCAAAACAATCGATTTGTTGGAAACATTTGTTTTATTCAACGGCATACTGTTACTTTATTTAAACTTTAGCCAACGATCCTTGTTTAAACCTCTAGGTAACTCTCTCAATTTTGCTATATAGATTCCACTCCGTAACTCTCAGTGCACACGCACGGGATACACTACTGTATCTAGTCTACTGGCTGTTAAATGCGTAAACTTGTCTTATCACTAATATTAGGACACACTCGCCGTAACATGCTTTTCTGTCGGTACACCTGCTATTCTTCTATTGCACCATCGACAATTCACAAAAGAAACGATTAAGGTTTGATTGAATGATATATAACTTCAATTACATTTGACTAATGCCAGTGTAAATATTGTCCAATAAAAGAACACTGAGATACAGCTGTTCTGATAACCTAAATGTATAGTCGTGGAATATTGTGGTCAGTGGATTGGCGGTGTATAGGCATATAGGGTTTACATGCGGGGTCTAAGCCTGCATTTAGATACGTCGTATTATGCCATTGTTTTACTGTATACAACAATACATATATATAAATAAGTAGCAAACTTCTACTTGTGAAATACACACCTGCATTAGAGTAGCAAAGCAAAACTGCACCAGGTTTTTATCCACAAAGTTTCCATCAAAGTCTCTATTTTCCCATAGCTGCTTGAAGGTCCAAATCCAAAACCGGATACATTCCCGTTTTAAAAATCCCCACCGGCTTTCCATTGTCTGATTTGTAATACCATTCCCATCTGTGTACGGAGCTACTGCCTGTAACCGCTGTAGCTTGTGAATTTGCACGTTTTCGTGCCAGAATCTCCCCTTTCACGACGAGGAACGCCTCCGGTATCTCGAACAGCTTCTATGTAGTACCCTCCAACAATCTTTGGATTGTTATTACCAGAGTGAACATTCAACCAAATAATATTTCTTGAAAGTCCAAATACATCCATGGATGCATAAGCCGTAGGGTTCCAGTTTATCCACGCGAAGTTGGGGCATGTTGCAAAATAGGCTCGGCGTTCTAAATGGATTGCTCTCCTAAGTTCTAAACGAGCTGGATCAAATATTCTAAGAACTTTTCTTACATCACCCATTCTTACTCTTAATCCCTCCTGGAGACATTTATAATACATAAGCGGGTAGCCCAGACTTTTCGTCTTGAGATTGAATCAACTACATGTGTGGGTGGGCTGTACGTTTTTGGTCTTTAAAATTCGTTTAAGCTGCTTCGTTGATAGTTCTAATCCTAAAAGCTATTTCAGCTATTGTTAGACCTTCCTCGAGATATTTGGTTATTGGAGAATTACGCTCATCTTCCCCCAAATTTTTTTTCTCTCTTCAAAAGCTTTCACAACGCGACTTTTACGGCTCCGTAAGGTGCAGTGTGTGGAGAATAGATATAAATAGCATCGACAATAAGGCTGTTAGCTGTTGCATGATGCCAAGCACCCAAATAAGCGTCTGGGCCAGTCTGATTTTAACGGTGCTGATCTACTTTCGATTTCGTATATGCATAACAGGCATTTGTTCGGGACTCCGTAGTAAGATTCCTGCTTACAGTGTAAGCCCTGCCATTTCCGTCGTTCATAATGCATCCTTTCATACGCTTGACAAATTCAATACAGTAATAACCAATGGTTGCTATGTGTACACAGTGTGCATGTGCATGATGCAAGAGATCATAGAGTGAAACAACTTAGCAGAATTGTTGTTGGTTTGAAAATGTCTTTTAAATATTCAGAGCGACGGACACTCCGACCCCGGGAAATGTGCGGTGCTAACTGTGCAGAGTGTGCCTGCTGTGGAGATTGTGCTTCTGACAGACAACGCTAGGCTCTGTCTACTGCGCGCTCCAGTTAGGGGTTGTGGCTGTATACGGGGTGATGCCGCCTGTACAGAGTGGTCCACAAGATACATTGCATGACACACAAGCCGATTTCATCTAGAACGGATGAAAACAACAGTTGGTAATGAGACCTCCCAGGAAATTTCACTGATTGACCTGCATCTATACGGCCATATGCAAAAGCCTCTGGTAGCCTGCCCCTAAAGGTGTGAACATGGCGGCCAGAGATCCGCATCAGGAATTCCGATACAGCAAAAATGTCACGAGAAAATTCGACCAGCACAGACGGTTTTTCGTGGCACGTCTCCGCTGCACAGATTTTCTTGCCTACATGACAGACGTTGAAGGATTTGATAAAGGTAAGTAGGGTAGCTTAAATGTGTGTCGATACATTCACGCAAGTAGGCCTATGTCTGTAGAGCTATTACTTACAGCTACCGAGAAGTGTTGACAATTTGGAGACGGATACATTAAAGCACGATATGTCACAATTCATGAGCACTCATAACTCATAATAAGTATTAAGTCACTACATGCAGAAGCCAATGTGTTCATACATGATTGGACACATTAACCAGCCTTACTTACATGTGATATACTGTGGCCATGCATACATGTGTTCATGACACTAATTGTACCGAGGGCAAGCCGGTAAGTACACAAAAGACTGGCAGCTGTGAGTATGTATGAACACAAGAGTCTGGCTCTAATGGGATCAGAGTACATGGAATAATATACTGGTTTTACAGCTGGCATTCAGTAACGCATAAGAATGACTTTGCAGTGGTCATGAATACATGAGCGTGACATGAGAATGACTTTACAGTAGACATACAGGAAAACATGGTACTAACATTAAAGTGGACATACATGAACACATGAAACTGACTTTACTGTGGAGATATTTGAACTCATGAGACTTGCTTTGCAACTGCGGGGGTCATAGTGGTGTAAGTTTATGTAAAAGTGAGGTTGAGAGACTAAGGCAGCACCCTGCTAGTGTAAGTATATGTGAGGTTTGATATAAAAATGTTTAAGTACATTTATATGGCTGATAGGAAAGTCCTGATACAAGTGCATAAGAAATTTTGAATTTGTCAGAAAATTGCTAATATATAGTATCTTTTGAATAAGTTAGATAAACGTCTTATCGATAACAGTGGGGCGTCACGTGAAGAGAAAGATGATATGTACAGACGAGTTTTGATTGATCAGTGAAGTGCATGGAAACTGACAAAATGGTCATTTCAAAATGCCACCAAGCCGATTCACGTGAACGTCATGCAAAACGCCTCCCTCGTACGATTGTGTGCTCTGACGATGATAATGACACGTCAAGTCGTGAAAGGCTTAAATGTATTTTTTACTCGTTCATATCTATGCAGTTTTATTTTGATTAACATTTTCTACACGAAATGGAATATCCCATAGTCTTCTTTAGTACATGTAGTATGTAATTCTAAGGATACTAGACTAACTTAGGCGTAACATAGTCTGCTTTAATCCCGCCTAAGCTAATTTGTTTTAAAGTTGAATCTTTTTGGTATGGAACTCCTGTAGACACACGAGCAAAGATTCGACAGAAAACAGAGGAGTCCACACAAGCCGAGGTCAATGATGTGTTTCTGGAGACCCTGAGAAACAGCAATGCACAAGGAAAGTGGCTGAGATTTGTGGAAGTGCTGGATAAGCTTGGTGAGATATTTTTATCATATTTTTATGTAGTGCTGTTATTGAGTTTGGTGACAACACATCATTTTCAGTAATTCTAGACTAATTCTGTTTAAGCCAACTGAGATGTATTGGCAAGAAGACGTACGTATTTCACTGGCAACTACCCATGACCATTAGGCAATTACAACACGGTCGTCGCTGTTCTGGCTTTACTGTTTACACTATAGTCTATGTCTGTTTGCTTGTTACGACATACCACAACGGATTTTTTTTGCCTTGTATAATAGCAGATAACAATGTTTGCTTAGACGTTGAAGTCACCGATGTAGCACGGACTTTTCCATACTTCCATATGACACCACATGTATCACCGGAAGGTACAGTGAACAAAGATAGCTCCATGAACATTTTCGTGACCTTTGGCATTGTTTCTCAAGATACCTTGAAAACCAGTCGGTTTTAAACAAAGTATGCAGATGGCAAGCTCAAAACACTGTGCTGTTTATAACAGATTTTTGTAGATAAATGCTGAAAACGGCTCTGGTTCCTGTGGATGGTGACACAAAACTTGATCAGGTCACAAGGTCAACAGAAACTGTGGTAATGACTCCGAAACCAAAGAGCAGATCATGTTCAGTGAGGGGGAGGAGTGTTAGTGTAGGATTATAGAATAAAGAATTCATCTCAGACGAAGTCATATTAGAGCAGTTGTACATGTTGCCAGATGGAGCCGTGTTCACCTGTCAGTGTTGTAATTTTGAGAAGAGGGATTCCCACAGATAACATGAATTGGAAAACTTTGTATCAGAAAACTTTGTATCATATCTGTATGAAATCTTCCTCTGGAACTAAGACATTAGGCTCTGTAGAAATCTCCGGGAAGTCAGTCTCTGGTGAATGCACGGCCCCTTCTCTTTCTAAATCCGGAAGGGAAAGGGGGAGTTTCAGAGGTAATAGCAACATAGAATTGTAATTTCGCGAATTTCGCGCCAGTCACATTACTCCAACGATAACACAACAAATCCGATACTGGGCCCCATTTTACTTACTATTAAAAGTGTCAACTCGAGTCCTGAATTAAAGCTTACGGCATACGACATTTTCACTAAACAGTACTGCCTGTGTACCAACTGATAAAACTTACTACTGATGCTGGTGATACTAACCACACTTATGATTGGGACAAGAGTTTGGGAAACATTTTGCCCTGGGTCGGCTTACAAAGTTAGATATGAGTTACCACATCTTCTTGTTATATTGTCAGATGTTTTATGCTCTCCTGTTTTTAGACTTAAAATGACATCAACTGGTTCAACCAATACCCACAACATATCCCGCTAACCTATCTGACAGTATTTGTACAGACCAAAGAATATTTCAGACTCAGAAGTAGATCCCAGTCTTTTAATCGCCCTGAGCTCCCCCATTGCAGACTCCTTCCGAAATTTTACATGACTGCTCCGCTATTGTGCTTATTCAGTTTTTAAATGATACCATAGCTCCTCTGAACCAGTCATCAACCCTCTTTTTGGTCACGCGAGGAGACTACTGGAGTTGTAAGTAAAGCAGCTTCAATCCAGGCGAGGCGGGCCCTGAACATGATTTTGCCCGACAAAATGGAAATTATAGCTCTCAAGTAAGAAAAGCTAATCAGAATGTGTCTAGCCCTTTAATATGATAATTTTAGTGCTCTGTACCACAAGGTTTCAAATCTGGAAAAATCAGCATTTTGACCCATTTAACTTTGTTATTTATCATGTCGTTCTCGTTGTTAAGAACACGGATGCTGGAAAATATGATTATGAGTTAAGTAAGCAAGATTAGTAAATCATACTACATGCTTCTGAGCATCAGAAAAACCCATCGAATGTGGTAATAGTAAACAAAAAACTAAGTAAACATAAATGACTATTTCTAGGTTACGAACTGCTAAGGGACATTCTGACGGGAGAACCAGATATTGCCGAGATCGAGCGCAATGAGAGGTTTCTGGAATTCTTAACACCTGAGATCAAAGATAAGATAGATCCCATTCGACTTCTGCCATTCCTTGTCAGAGATAGGTATCTGGACAATGTCGACAAACAGGCAATCGTGTGCAAATGTGAAAAAATTGGGGAGATAGCAGGAACCGAGCTATTGCTGAATTGCGTTCAACGTCTGAAGAAAGATGTGTGTTCTGGCCTTCGGACAGCTTTTCGGGAAAACGAAATGGACGGAGTTATTGAGGAGATGAGTCGTTGTGATGAAGGTTAATGGGCTACTTTTTCATTCCTGTACATTGCTACCCGAAATATTATTTGATTGATTCAAATGTCGTTAAATGCCATTCCGTTGCTCAAGGGTTTATTCACTTCTGCGAGTTTCATAGGTAGGGGAATCAGAATGTATGGAACAAATCTTTGGCCATTGACTGGAGAGCCACTCCACGTGTGAGGTATGATCTTGCATTCTGTTTTTGTGGAGCAGAGGTGGACCTTCATAGCTCCGGCATAATACTGATCGCCATTGTACAAGTGAACTACTCTTTAGTATCAAGTCCAGCTCATGCTGACTTCCTGTCCTGCCATACGTGGGAAGGTCTGCCAGCAACCTGTGGATGGTCGTGGGTTTCCCCCGGGCTCTGCCCGGTTTCCTCCCACCATAATGCTGGTCACCGCCGTATAAGTGAAATATTCTTAAGTAAAACACCAATCAAATAAATAGCGAAAAGTGTCTGTTGGGAAAGTACTATAGAGCTGTAATGTGTCACCGCCTGGAACCTTAAATTAAAGCCAGAACGGAATCAGAAAAATGCCCTTGCTCTAATAGGCCGAGGGGATTTTTATTTATTTAATTGATTTTTTATAGGTGAAGAATATTTCGCCTATACGACGGCGGAGGGGTGTTTAGGGAAGGTCATTAGTTCATCATCGAGATAGATTCCTCAAGAAAACTGTGCAAAAATGGTTTATCTTTCCATCCTTTGCGATTAACTCTGTATGTTTTGGAGTTCCGGGTGGATGGAATGTGCACTTACATGTATGCAAAGATTTGTTTATTTATTTACTTCATTAGAATTATAGACCGTACGGAAGAATATTTCTCTTCTAAGACGATGGCCAGCATTCTGGTGGGAGGAATTCTGACAGAGCCCATGGCAACTCCGTGACCATCCGGAGGTAGCTGGCAGACACATGGCCGGAGAGGAATTTAATTTTGTTAGAATTCTTGAAAAGAGACCATAGATTACAGAGCCCCTGTGTATCTTTGCTATTCTGTCACATTTTTAACGGGTCACTCAGAGCCATCCACACGTTGCTGGCAGACGTTCCCGATTTGAGAGGAAACCGGCATGGACAGGCCCTCTCGCAGAAAGTATATCGCACAGTGTAATGTAACCGATACAGTGAGTGAGAGTTTGGGATTTAACTTCGCACTTAACAATGTTTCAGTCGTATGACGGCGAGGAGTCCTGGTGTGTGGAAAAAGTGTGTCTTCTTGTGACAGGGCGATTCCATGGCCGCCAAAGTGCTGCCGCCACTTGAACATTATGCCGAAGGCACCAAACACGACACATCACCCGGTCATATTAATATACCGACACCGGGCCGATCAGTCCTGTTTCTTTTGCTCTAACCTCTCATTGGTGAGCGCCAAACGAGGCAGCAATAAGTACCATTTCCAATGTCTTTGGTATGACTCTACCCGGACTTGAACCTGGATCTCCCGACCTCGAATCCGGCGCTCTAACCACTAGACCGCCGAGGCGGCCCGTGAACGATAGAAAGTGAAGTAATAATATAGAGTTGTCTTTGGAATATTTATTGACGTTTGGTAACAATAAGTTAATTTGTGATTCATCGTGTTATTTTCTTTTTGTCCTTCAACACAGATTTTCGAGTGCGAGATGAAAGTGATGCAGTTTCCGCTTTGTCTGCGTCTTTGTCCAGACTGGGTCGTGGAGATTCTTTCAGAAAGCGTTCTAGCCTCGGGAGCGGCGGCCTATCTGACGAAGAGGAGGCTTCATCACCGCCAGGTCTACACTTTTTACTATGCAGACCGTGAAAGAAATTTTTGAGTGTCTCCCTTTCATCATTTTCTCCTTCAAGCGATTTTCAGAAGTTTGGTAAATGAATGCAATGATCCTAAACTCATTAATATGAGTTTCAGGGATGCCTATATATGTACGAAGTCATGAAAATCAGTAGGAAGCGTTACAAATTACTCAACACAAGATCACACAGTGATTCCAGTGCCCAGATGACGGGCATGGTCACTTACGGTTTTATGGCTTAGGAAGACGTACAGTCTTGGCGTGTGTAAGGTAAAATAGCCAATCCTTCTTTTCGGTGCCCATCTAGTCTTACGCACTTTGTTTTCTGGAAAGGTTATATCGGTTTCACAGGTTGACTAGTTGTAATATTGCGCCAATCAAAATTCCATTTCACCTCTCTATGCAGGCATTACTCTTTCCAAACGAACGCACTTACCGGAGGTTACTTTACCCCAGGTGATCTGGAACATCAGATTGTTGTTTCCCCTCCCTTTTTTTTAAGATGTCAAAAATTTGTCCAGGCTTCCACAGGCTTTTTCGGTGCTATTGCACTTTTGAATGATCCCGATATTACGTGCATGAACTCTGGAATTTTATCTTATCGAACGGCGAGCAAACGGGCTAGCGAGTAACAGTGACCTCAGAACCTGTTAACAATGCGTTTGCTATGAGTTTAATTGCAGCTGATGCCAGCTTCCTCTACGGCTGTACGTGGAAAGGTTCGCCAACAACGATGATGGCCGTGGGTTTACCCTGGGATCTGTCCTGTTTCCTCTCACCATAATGTTGGCCGCCATCATATAAGTTAAATAGTCTTGAGTACAGCGTAAAACAGCAATCAAATAAATATTGGATTTATGCTATCAGACGCCCATGGTAAGACCCCAGTAATAGGCATATTCCTCATCTTAAATACTTAATAAAAGTTTGCAACTCTTCATTACACCAGCAAATGTAGGCATAATTTTGAAAGTGTCAAAAACCAGTGGCGTCGTGTAATATTGGATAACGACCTGACAACATAATAGTGGTCCTATGCAATAAAATAGGCGCACGTGGATAGGCAAAAGAATTAGCGAATCAATTCTCATGATGTGTTTTTGTTCAACCGACGACCAGTAAGATGTGGATCACCCACGCTTTGCGAACCGAAGAAACTAACGTTACGGGAATACCAAAGGGAACTGTATTCTGCTGTGCCGAGAGACAAGAACACCTTGATTCTGTGTGCAGTGAAAAGTGGGAAACGTTTTGTGGCTTTGAAAGCTATAAAAGTGAGTCACCTAAGTGTAGTAAAATAATGCCCTGTTTTTTTACCAGATAGTATGTCCATGAGAACTTGTGAATAAGCATATTTGATACTTTCATGATGCATGCTATTTTTCTTTCTATGGGTTGGACCAGTTCGAGTTCAAACGCCCTTGTTTACCCAATATCTAACGAGCTATTCGGAAAGGAGATAATCTTTTTCAATGAAACCGCCTGTTTAACTTTATTATTTATTTCATATTATTGTATAGAAAAATGAACTGTTCTTAATTAGCTTGTATGGTTTTATACAGGAACATCTCTCCCTAGCTCGCAACCCGGATGGAAAGGTGGCGTATCTTGTGACAAAATCAAAATTGGCGGACAAAGTGTTGAGAAGATGTCAAGTTTTTCTGAGCGACGTTCCTTCTGCTCGGATGGGAACTCCATCTGGTGGCCGTTTATTCAGTATTCTTCAAGAAAACAGCGTGGTAATCGCAAAGGCGAAAGACTTTGAAAATGCCCTGAGTGAAAATGCGCTTAAATGGATGGATTTCTCGATGGTGGTTCTGGAGCTGGGAGTCGACTACTACGATCAGCGGAAACACGTGTATAAACAAATCATGAAGAATTATCATCGACTCAGAAGGTCATTACAGCAAGACCAGCGGTTGCCTCAGGTATGTACTGCTAACATTATCTTACCACATAAAAACCAAAAATATAACTTGAAAAAGTTTGTACCAGTTTCCGTGTTTAATGATTTCAAGTCTCAGAACCGCGTCTTTCTCGCGTTTTTGAATCCTCCATCTGAAAGTCTGATAGGGGCGCCGTTATAGAGAAAGAGACATTAGAAATGAAGCATCAGTGAAAAGAGCATTAAAGCTGTATCTGCAAAATGTGTTCATGTTTTTAGTTTTTATTTTACTATGTCAAATGGA
Source organism: Acanthopleura granulata (assembly GCA_016165875.1). Classification (NCBI taxonomy): domain Eukaryota; kingdom Metazoa; phylum Mollusca; class Polyplacophora; order Chitonida; family Chitonidae; genus Acanthopleura; species Acanthopleura granulata. The sequence goes on from JABBOT010000031.1 coordinate 1,760,391, forward strand.
GCCAAATGTTTCGATTGTAAGGTGGGGTTTGTCGACCAGTTTAATAATGATGTGTTTCACACCTTTATATTCCTTGTAATGTTACTTTACTTCAACTAATAAATGGACTGAAGATAATTATTGTGCAGAATGACATGGCACATTTGCACAGGGACATATTCAATTTTATGTGTACATGTACATGATACTTTTCTCTCTTTCTTGTATTTAAATTTTTTTTCGTTCTGTTCGTCAAGATATTGGTACTGTCGACTTCATTTTGTGGGGAATCCCCTTTGGAAGACCTCTATTGTTCAGCGATGGAAACATGTGCAACGTTTGATATCCACGCTATTGCCCAGGTTCGAAACAGCCTCGAATCTTTACGGCAGCATATCTGCATGCCCCTTGTGGGTAAGTCACCTGGAGGGCAAAGAAAATTTATAGGGCTTTTAACGTGCATCCAAAGTGAAGACATGGTGCCAAAGAAAAGGGATTGTCGATGGCGTCCAGTCTGTACATTTCATAGACCGTATGCATGTGTACAGGATGTTCAATTAGCATTGGCAAGATTGGAACAGGATGAATAAAGAGAAGCGTTAATCAGATGTGGTATAAATATATAATATATCCTATCAGCTTGCTATTTTAAGTTGATATTTTTAATTCTCTGCCAGTTTTAGCAAAAGGATCTGTGTGCCTCTGTCTGTCGGTTATTCGGTCCTTTGAGTTTTTCTTCGTTCATAACATTTAAAGAATTTAATGAATAACGGGGGTTTAGAAGGTCCTTGGCAATGTTGTAGTAATGTGGACATGGTTAAAAAATTCATGCATCCCGATCTCGATCCGAATTTTGTACCAAATAATGACGTCTTAATTATACCTGTATGATCTCTTTTCGGTAGAGTTTCTGAAACACAGACAGCTAACTAATTAATTTTCTATGGCTGATGTAATACATAAATAGTATGGATAATGGGGGTTCTGGCTCCCCTGGTGCTGGGAGCCCCACATCTCCTATCCCGAAGTCACCCTGCGGCCCGACAATCTCTATACTCGGTGGCTAGAGGTTGACCTCTTGGAGACGATCTTCGAGAATGAGATGATGCTTGAAGAATACGGTGACACCATACCAGCCACCATGCGCGACCGCATTCAGAGAGTAACATACCTGTTCCGTAGGAGGATCCACGATCACGATGTGATCGCCCGAGAGATCATCGCAGATCCGACTTGTGCACGAAGCCTCAACGGGATGGAAAAACGCTCGCGGTTGCCGCGAACCACCCGGCAAAGCACATAAAATTCAAACCCTGTTGAATTCTCTGGCCGGAGTCCTGTATGGTTTGAATTTTGTTCACTCCAGTGAATCACTTCTTAGTCGAGGTTTGGTTTACCAGGCTGAATTAGATCATTTATTTTATCTCTGAGTATGGACATTTCGTATGTCTGGTCTTGTATGGCGTTGTAAAGCTTGTGTAGAATATACACCGCTAGAACCCAATTAACCCCAGTTGAGGTCACAATGAGTATATTGGATAAGGGCGATGGATACATCTTATGGCCGACTTGCGAGTAATACTACAAGTATATCGAACCTTGGTATCTCACCTCTGTCGAGAAGCTCAATTGGTTTGTATTTTTTTCATGAGGGCCACTCGAGCCTCCTGTCCCTGCTGCACTAACTCGTCTTTCGATATCCGAGTGTTAGCCAAAACTGGGTATCCGAAATTTTACCTTCCACTGTAGAAGAGCGGTCGGTGATGCTATTAAGCTTACTGTCAGCCAGTACGCGAATTTCATTGTGTTTCTTACCTTTGATGGACAGGCGCCTTCTTGGAAGCTTACCCACCCCACTGAGAAGGCCGCAGGCTAGGGCCGCGTCTTCCATGCCTATAGCGATAGTCGTCGCAATTATTGTAGACAATACTCCCACACCTGTGACACCCAGACCCATACTCGCCGGGAGTAGCGCGGTATCAAGCGAATCAACTGCGTTGAATGCCCTGTGGTATTTTTTGTATAGAGAGGCTCTGGCGTCTCTCTCACTATCCATCCATTTTTTCAGAATGCTAATATGTTGTAATCTATATTCGTGTGGATCGTCAGGCGAGGTGGTGGTGGGCGGATGGTAGATGGATTTAATCCTAGATACAGTTGCGCCATCTTTATGTAGACGCCGTTAGAACGTTTCATTATAAATCCCTTATGGGTTTGAACTTGTTCTTAACCGTTTCAAAATAACGCCATGCTCTAGATTTATGTGCTTCACCCGCACCATTTTTGCCGCGGCGGCCTGGACTTTGTCTAACGTCGTCTGAACCTGATTAGTTCCAAGAAGCATTTTTACAACGATCGTTACGCTTTAAGATGCATGCCTTTGCAGCCACCCGATATTCAAGCCAGGAAGGATGTGGAAGGGCTCGGAAAATGGATTATTACCCAATATAATATCCAGAATGATTATGGAATACGGGGAAACCGCGTCAAATTCACGAAATGGTGTGCTGATGTCGAGGTAAGATGTTGTATCTGGACCTCCTCTGATCGCACGGATCCATCCGGCAGTATCCTCACATGCAGTTCGCTTCCCATGGCGTGTCCGAGAGATAAGCTCACCCATCCTTCAACACCTTCTGAACAACACCACCATGTGTTGATTCCACCTGGTTCGTTGTCACAACCAGATCAATGTCCCATTTGGAGTCATCCGGTTTACCAGACTGCATACCCTATTCTCAGGATCATCAGATAGAACCAGGGTGAGTTTTTGGAGCGCATTCGGGGTTTTGATGTTCACATCGGCGAGCTCACTAAACTTCGGTGGTTCTCCGGATGACCCCAACGCCAAGTTTTTTCGTGCATATCCCCCCTCCCTCCCCCGGAGCTGGAAGGCGTAAATCCGTCCACCAACCCCCTGCTGTTTCTAGCCATTGACATCTGACAGATCCGATAAGCCTATGCTAGTGCAACTAGTCCTCATTGGGTCCATCACGTCGGCGAATGTGTAAAGTTACGCTTAAGCATGCTTTATCTACAGATTAGCCGTAAATGTTTAGCAGCTTTATAATAAGCTCCGGCACAAGGCCAGCCGACAGTCTTTTGTACTGTGGATTGGTAAATGCCACCGTCCTTCCGGTGTTTATGCCCTCGTGGTATATCGCCACTTAGTTCCATATTAGCATCCAAAGGTCGGAACACTTCTTTATTGAGGGCTCAGACGGTGTAATAGCCGCTTGGCACGACAATCGACTTATCGTTTAACCTGAAACGTACCTTGGCCCCAATATTCGCCTGTGGGTACAAGGTCAGATCGAGTAGGGCGATCTCGACCTGGCCGTTGGAAGTGTTCAGACATGCTGGGAGGAGGGCACTACTCCCCTTTTGAACATCACTAAGTGTAACTAATACATTCAACAACATGCTTGTTAAAGCCTTTTTGTTCCATAGGAGGGTAACTCATTACCATGTCGGTAGAGTGTACTCGAATAGAGAGACTGAGGAGCCGAATGAAATCGTGGTGATAGATCCCAGCCTGAAAAACTCGTAAATTGCTCTCGACATGACTTTTCAAAAGGTGCTTGAACACTACACTTTACCTAAAATCAACAACGGCACATTGATTGAGAAATGGCACACGCAGCCGTTGGCGTGGCGGCCGAACCAAGTCACGACCGGTTGTGGGATGTCAGAGGAAAATCACCTAAAAGCCGACCATACACTAAGCAACTCTATATTCCACGTTCATGTATACTATCAAATGCCCCTTATTCTGGATGAGATTAAGGCGTCACTTCCACAAGACAATGCATGCAGTCCGACCGACAACCCCTACGACCGGAGGGCATACGAGCGGATTTGTGCCGAGTTTGCCCCCCCCCCCCCGACAGAGATTGGCGGCAAAAAAGAAGTGGAAACCACGGGCTAGGCGCGGCTTATTATTATATCACGAGGAGAGGATACATGAGATCGTATTACGACCACGATCCCAGCTGCATGTCATTTCACCGAACACCGGAAAAGTTCCACATCGATTTCTTCTCGGAAGGCAGGGAGGCCATTCAAGCATAGGCCACCTTCATCCTCAACAAATCTGAAGGGTTCACCCAGCCAGGCGTGGAACACATGAACGACAATCCTTCGGGCAATCCTCGGAGCACCGGCACATACCTGCAGCAGTGTCATAGGCACGGCAAGCACGGCATGTGACACGCAGAAGCAGTTCGTAGCTAATGTCGAATACCTTAAAGCCAGACTTGTTGATCTTCCTTCGGCCATAGAGCGGTACCAGAACATCCTGCGGTAATCCCGCTCCAAGGTGTATTATGCGTTTGACGTGGGGTCTGTACATGGCGCCAAGTAGTATTGACCTGTGATTCGGAAAAAATCAGTGGTTATAACGAGATTGCCATAGCCACAGCAGACCAGAAACTCGGGGTCAGCGGAGACGTAATCTTCCCTTCGGCTGTTCACACGCCTTCGACTGGGGAGACAAGAATGATAAAGGCACAACCCAACCCAGCCGTAGTACCCGTGCAGAGTTCAGTAGTACATGTAGAAAAGGTGGCGTTAGTAATACTTAACGTCGCCCTCGGGCTTGCACTAATCTGGTCAAGCTAGATGTGCCCAAACGGCCGCGTAAATAATTCCACCTGCAGCGATAAGTAGGGCCCAAGTATTCTCGGCAACCCAGTTCACGGCCTTGCCTAAACGCGAGGAGCCAAAAGACGATCCTCCATATAATACCTGGGAGAGCTGCTGCGGCTTTACCGGCGAGGTTAGCTAGAAGCCAACCCAGGGTCCGCAGATGCTTTTTTACCAATTCCTTTGGACCGCCCTTGTCGGTTAGCTCAGCAAGTGATGTTGGAGGCTTTGGCGCTGAAGAGCTCACGGTTAGCCCAAGCACCAGGTTCGACACGATAAAACCCAACGCAGTTAGGATGCTGGCTATGGTGACCCTCTGTTCGCGAAACAGTTCTAAGGCGTTCGACAAGAGTTTTGTCGAAGAACTCGACTGATCGTTTCCCTGATCCGATTGATTTGTGTGCGCAGAGGTGCATGGGTCGCAGATGTAGCCTCGAGGTGAGACGTTCTTTCATGCTTAAGTTCCTACAGTTCTTCTGCAATGCGGCGCGTGGAGATCGGTAGCCTCATCTAGTTCCCTTTCTTTCAAAGGAATTTCCTCATTCAGTACAATTATTCTAGCAAGCACGTTTGTGTGCTCCCCTTCGAAGGTCTGCAGTGTCTTATCAAGTCCCAGCACCTCGCGGAGTGGCGATGGCCGATCACGAAATGTGCTGACAGCCCCCTGAATCTCAGATTCACTCAGCTTGGTTCCGATGGTTGCGACCACTTCAGATGTTTCCTGCACCGGTTGTTCCACATTCTCTTTAGCCGCGGCTTCACCTACGTTATCCTTAGCTTTCAGAAGCACGGTCACGACCTTTGGTGGCAGCGTGCCCCGCTTCCAGTCAAGAAACCCAAGTTCTTCCAGAACAAAACCCACCCCATCGAATTCCCTAGTTTCGATGGCGCGAGTGGCTTGCTTGTACTTTTGCTGAGAGTCTCAAATTTGCGATAAGGCACAAGGTGTAGTCGATTATTGACCAGCTCGAAATCAGAAAAATATCCCCCTGCAACCAGGGTCACCCCATATTGTTCCTGAGTGGCCTTATAAAAGTCGTCTACGGCTGTCCGTATGCTCTCACGCCCAAGTGATTGTGTGTTTATCTCTCGGCTGTCATACGGCTGCACCACATTTGAAGAGAACGAGGTTTTCTGCGTCCCCTCATCGTCTGGCTCATTAATATCAAGATCATTAGGGGATTCAACCTCAAATGCGCCATTATATTGAAGCTATGTTATAGCCGTGCATTAGTTCATAATATCTACAGGAAAAATTCGTTGTTCAATAAAAATGAGTCAATTCGGACGCAAGGTCAGTCCGCACCGCAAGCTCCGTGAACAGTTGGGGGCCAAAGGCGTGTGGCAGTCGCTCGTCATCAGAAATAACCCGAGTAGGATTGACCAGAACCAACAGCTTCTTGTTGGGTTCCTAAACCTCGGCCCGCATGATGTAATTGCCCCTGGGAGCGCGAGGCTGCTTTCACAATCTCCCTGGCCTCGACCGAGGACTAACCGTGCTGTCACAAAGAAGACCACGGTCAGGATCAACAGCAATGAGGTGGTGTCGATCGATCACAGTGACGTCTACCCCTGCTAAATGGACCTCTGGAAAACGGTCCAGCAGAGAGAGAATGCCCAGGGCATCGACACTTCGGTCGGCAAAAGTGTTACAAAATCCGCCTTGGTGTAGTGGATGGCGCGGTCACTTCTGCTGACACTGCTATCACAGCCGCCTATGGTAACCGATACTACATCCACTCGACTCCGAGCTGCTGGAGAGCCATGTGCCATTCTACCAGTCGGCCCTTGGTGACAGGTTGGAATACGAGCTAACTTTCAACGACTACAGGCGCATAATCCGGGCGACGGGGAAGACTGCTGTGCGTTCAGGAAGGAGTTACACCATCGGTAATATCAGCCTCTGGTACGACATGGTCACCCATTCCGAGCTCGCCCGGATGATCCCTAACCAGTGCGCAGGCCGCCTTTCCAATACTGGACGACCGCATGCTCCGGCACCCAAAAATCAGCCGTGACAAGAGTGATACCCTGTGGAACAAAAACGTCAACGTACCCGCTTGCAGTATCAAAGGCATCTTGGTACTGTTCGACCTAACAGGTCCCAGCAGCCGCCTTCCCGGGGGCCCAGAGGCCTTCTACAACCCCAAAATAACCAAGATGGAGGTGACAATCGAAATGGTCGCCAACCAGCTGTATAGCCAACGCCTGTGCGCCTACCAGCAGTCGGATGAAGGAAGGAAGTTCTTTGCAGCAGTCTACAAGCACCATCCCGAGGTGGCCATGGTCACGAGAGACCTAGCACTCGCGGACTTATCCCTTGGCGACTTCTTAACCACTAAGTAGGCCCTGTGGCTTGACCTCCATCCACGGACGATGATCAGCTACACGGCAGCTGCGGCGCTTCGAGAACGCCAGTGAGGGGGTAGCCATTCAGATCAGGAAAACAGAAGAGGCTGCGGGCGCTTTGAACATCTGCGTTTAAGTGGTGATGGACGGCCAGCTCAACATCCACGATTCGTTACACAGCTGTACTAGTAACCTCTGGCCCAGGGCCCCCCACTCGGCGATTAACTGCGGAATGACGTGTTTCAGTACATTGTTCAATCGGGATTGTCAAGACTGTCCCTGGGTGTGGAGCGACCCAGAGGTCTATGTCTTAGTCCCAGGTGAACGGCTCCAGGATTACCTTAGAGCCCTTTACTCGGTGTTTCAAGGCAAGCCAACCCTATGTATCATTCACGACTGTTCGACAGGCGCTGTGACTAAAACGAAGGACATGCTCTCTCAGCTGGCTTTCGGCTGACACGCGCAGCAAAGCGTCTGGATACTCACCCAGAAATATAACTCAATCCTGAAAGATCTAGGCCACGATACGCGCTGGGTCCCCATCTTCCACTACCAAGATAGGGCTCGTTTGAGGAATGTTTCCGAGAAAATGATGTGATCCCTTCGGAAGAGCCGGCCACAGTACGGCAGCAGCTGGGCAAAACCATGTATGCCAAGCTTCTGTTGAAGACTGATCAGCAAGCTGCACACCACGTGTTCTAATGTGCGAAACAATGTTGCTTAACAACAGCTGGATGCTGCTATTTTCCCTGCAAATAATCACCTTGAGCGTGATCGCATGGGTTGCGTGCGATTCTATCAGAGCTAATAGTGTAATAGTACATATCGTACGTTGCATGCGTTCTGTGACTCAAATATGGAAAAATATGGACGAACTGGACAAACTAATCGACGAACGGATCGATGAAAACACTGAGCCTGCTTCCTCGGCTAGACCAAACAAACAGACGGAGCAAACGGAGGAATAGGCAGAAGCTCGTGCCAATCTCGCGCCTATGCAGCGTGGCCAGGCCAAACAGTATCTTGGGAAGACGGACCAAATTAACTCGTTGGATGAGGCCAAAAAACTCTACGCCCGCTACGACGCAAGACTAGGCGCGGCCATGACGAAAACGATAGGGCCAGTTGCACTACAATTTTACTCAGGATTGGCCAGTTTGTTTGTTCCAATCCCACCCGAGAACCGGCCGGCGCTTGCACTCGACCTGGAGGCCGACTCCTTTGTTGGACATGCGATTAGTAGTGTTTCCTGTGTGCTCTATCATCGCTACGGCATGTTGCTGGCGCCGCTAAGCCCTGCTTTTAGCAGAGCCAGGCACAGCCAATTAGGACAAGAGAGCCCTCGAAGAATAAACGATGGCGAAGAACCCGACTCTTCCTTCAAAGCACCAAGCGAAACCATCCCCCCCCCCCCCCGAGTAGAAACCTCCGGTGGAAGAAGTGGCAGACCATAAGAAGAAGGTGGCGGCCGGGCGTGGTGGGGCCACTGCCATAAAGGTCAAACATGAACGACTGCTTGAACAGCTTCGGGCAGCCAAGGATTCACAACACCATGCTGTTTCTGTTGCAGCTGCTACAACAGGACAGCAGGATGCTCCAGAGTGGAGAGAGCCTGTTTCAGAGGCTGCTGGTGTTGCAAAGCAGGCCAACTGGACCACACGTATCATTCGGGTGGCTGGTCTTACAGGGGTATATTACATATTTGCTCATCGCCGACAGCTGCCGCCTCTTCCTGTTCCGGAGCAACTACAGAAAACACAACAAGCCACCTCTAAGCCTCACTCTGCTCATCAATTGAACATTCCCACGCTGTCCACATGGAGTAAGAACATAGCTCCAGCTACCTACGGTAAGATGTTCGTAAACGCGCTGTATCACAGCGTTTCTATGGGATACTCCAGATTGAGTAAGATGGTCATTGGAAGTGCCCTTCCGAAGCCAGACTTCACCCCCCCCCCCCCCCCGGTGATATCGGGATGGTTTGCCATGGACGTTGTCGTCTCGATGGCGACCAAGGACTTGTTAAGTAAACAGAGGATCATTCCAGCAGATATTATGAAGTAGAAATGACCTCGATCGCTGTGATGATTGGAGGCGCTTTCGTAAATTCACTTCCTTTCTCAGGTAGTAACTTTCTCTTCTCAGGTCTTCCAAGCTCCGGGGTCGATGCGAAGGGCAAACGCCACGATAAAGCTATAGAACAGCTGCAGGCCTCGCTGGCGACGTGGTCTGAGAAAAGAACACAGCACCTGGACTGGATAAATGACGAACTTCGTCGACAGGGGCACGCAGAGCACACATTTCGCGACGTCGACTCCGTGGTGCGCGAGTACACTCAGGTCAGTGGGAAAACTCTTAGCCCCATAGGACCCGAGCCTGTCCTAAGCGATTTCTATACACTGTCGGAGATCCAAGAAGAACGCGAGATCGCCATCATACTCCTAGGGGTGCGTGTAACTGGGCTGGTCGCGTACAAACTCGCCGAGTAATCCGAAAAGACTGCTGGATTCGCGTAAGAGCTCCTCGCCGCAATGACAGGCAGAACAAGTAGTGAGGCTCGAGTTATTTCTTAATTGTAGATATCGCTTGGATATATCATGCTGCATGATGATGTGGTTGCCTGAAGAGAATAAGCCGCCTTGCTAGAGGTTGACCGCTATGCCCGCGTCGGCGAGATCCCTGGGCCTATGGCCGAGGTACTGGTTAATAGCGCACAAATGCTGAGGCTGAGGATGCTCATCCCCACAAGGACGGGACGGTTAAGGGTCTGACGGCTCTTGTGAATCTGAATCGCTGTCAGGTCGTCGTCGAAAATGTTGGCCCCGGCGAAGGCTGGGCCTGAGTTTCTCTTCTTCGCTTGCTCGCTAGAGATTGACATCTACTCGCTTGCCGAGGTTTTCCATGGTCTTTCCGAAGACAGAGTTCTTCATGAGCTTGTAGAGGTCCTTTTCGCGTCGCTTTTTCCTGAGCTCGGTATTTATTCGTATGTATTGCTCCATCCAGGGGTTTTCCCGAAAGCAAAGAGCACGATCGATCTTTTTCAGGAGCATACCCAGAGACAGGTAAAGTTGCAACTTGCGACAGTGGAGCACATAGCGTTCCTTATCGCGGAGGCTAGGGAACAGATTCTCAACCTCGGTAGGCCCCACCCCACGGCCAAGGAAATTGTGCTGGTACTCTGACATCCAATGTTTGCCAACCACCATGCGCTCCTGAGCTAGCGGGTGGGAAATGTGCACCTTGCGCAGCTCTTCTGGGTACTCCAGATGCGCCTCCATTATGTAACCCTGTGGGTTGCCTGCCGGATGCTCTGCGATGGTTTTTGCGAGCTGACCTCAGTTTTCCACCCACCCATGGCAGCAGCTGGGTCATCGCCCAGCCGTACAGGTTGTAGGTATCCAGGTACTGGATGTGGCTGTTAGGCTTCTTTTGGTCAAAGCCTTTCACCCTGTGGTTGTTAACCCGGGTGTGAGGCTTTGAGACCATCGAGATACCCTGTCTCTTTTCCTTTTCAATGAAGAGGTGCTGGTCGTAGTCTGTCAGCAGCTCAAGCTCTATACCTGTTTTCCTGAGGAGAGCATGCCAGCAGAGACCACGTCTGGTGTAATAATTTGGTGGGTCTAGCCATACTGCCGAAGGCAGGTCTTCTTCAACGTCTCGAAAACATCTGCCAGGAGGAGTACATCAGTGCGGTTGTAGAGATCGCGATAATCCCCAAGGCCTCTGCAGTCGGAGGCCGTCCAGACCCTTTGCGCATGGATATAATCCTCATCGCTGATGTGCTGTGCTATGGAAGGCCTCCTTTGTGGGGAGCTGAGGCACACCAAAGCGTTGCCAGGAGTCCCTATACTCATAGGGGTAAACACTCCTGCCCATGAGCAGTTCACGTCTTGGTTCATAGCGCGGTGTGATCTGGAACGCCTTGGATTCGTTGGCTGCTACCAGTTTGCCGAGAGATGAAAGCACTGTCGGTGAAGCGGACCTGCCCCAGGGAGAAAAAAGATATATTTTTCAGTGTTGTTCGGGATGCAGGATATACGACCCTCCACCTTCGAGATCGCCTGCATCAGCAGGTTAGAACCATAGCCCTGCAGGTTGTGGAAGACCAATGCGATTGTGGTGGTTTGGGGGCTAAGCCGCAGCGTCAGTTTGCAGCCATTGTGTGCAGCACCCCTGTAATTTCTGGTGATGAAGCAGTGATCGCGGACAGAATTCCCTTGCCCTGTAGTTGCAAGTGGCTTTTCAGAGACATGGCAGGTTGAGGCACTGTTGTATGCGCGTCCTTCCTCTCGGGTCATTGCTATGACTTTCGGGTTAGCTAGCACCATCTTGATCTTGCGTTCCTCTTCTTATCGAGCATGTGAGAAGTTCCCTGCTGTATTGGACCACGGTACTCAACTGCCTGCTGTCTCTGCCCATCACATCTCACCAGGATGTATCAATAACTGCAAGCCTTATGTGCCTGTGTATTCCTGGTGTTGCTTTTTGTGAAGTCGGAGATGGCGCCCTCGATTTTGATGATGAGAGCCTCAAAGTCGGCATAGATGTTGTAAGGGTTTGAGAGCTGCTGCGTCCACTTTTCCAGGATGTCAGGGAAAGCCTTGCCTAGTGCCTCGCTGATCTCCTTGGCCTGTAGAACAGCCTCCTGGCGGAACACAGGATCGGTGTACTTCTCACCACCATCAGGCCTTTTCTTTCGAAGCTGGGCGTTGAGGGCGAGTGGACTTGTTTTAGCTTTTCTTGGATCTGAGACAAAAGCTCTAGGGTCTGTACCGTGGGGATGCCCTTCGTTCACTGCCATCTGCCAGCTATGGAGGTACCTTCCGATTACCCGGGGGTTTTCCTGGAACGTGAGCTGATCTGCCTTGGCACCCTCAAGCAACTCTATAACCTCTTTCTGGTAGTCCTGGATTGTGCGCAGAATTTTGGAGCGAAGGATTGGGTAAAATTTTTCCTCAGTGGCCTTCCTCCTCCAACCTCTCTTCCTGCGTGGTGGAGGAAGAGGTCGATATTTCCCAGGCTGTAGCAGGAGATCCTTGACTGCCTCTGGAATGGGCTCCTCCAGGATGTTTTGGACTACATCATGGAGAACAGGATTTTCTAGCATTTCTGCCAATAGTTGATCAATGTATTATTCATCCATAGTCGCTACTATCCCTTAAGATTATATTTCTCTAAATGAAAGTTTCTAACAGCTGCTCTATGATTGCGCTCATACTACAGACCTTATCTCCTAAGATTATATTTCTCTAAATGAAAATCAGGATACAGCGCATGGAGTATATGGTTGTGCTCCTTGTCTCATCTGGTAATTATGCTGCACACAATTCTCAGCGGTAATACGTCCAAGCTTCTGCACATCCCTCTCACAGGTTGCCTTCACCCCGCGCATTAACCATGTGCACTTCTTGCGATCCATTGTGATCTTTAACCCTTAAGATTGTTTTTCTCTAATTAGAGGATTAGGATATAGAGCCCACTGTAACATAACTGTGTCAAGTGGTCTCGCCAGCTATGTAAATAGTCTCCAACGCGAGCCATTTACATCATGGTCCATTGTGGTCTTCATCCCTTAAGACTGTATTTCTCTAATTAGAGGTTCGGTCCTGGCTGTGTAATACACATGCTGAATTCAGTTACCTGTACTGTCTCGAGAAGCTGGTATGCGATGCAGAATATAACACATTGTAAGCTTTATTTATCTAGTTAGATAAGTATAAAACGGCTCGCCAGCTATATAAACAGTCTAACTATGTGCTTCTTACGCGAGCTATTTAGAAGTACGGAAAATAATTGTTAAAAGTTTATCTAGCTGGATACCATATGGCTTGGTGTGCCCAGAACGTGAACACCTGGTGCTGGGAGCTCTCTAGGGAGTGTGGGGAGGCTCCCAGCACCAGGTGAGCCAGAGTCCCATTATCTATACTACTACGTGCAAGGAAAAACGGAAACACTAAAGGTTAAAAATAAAGCAAATTATGTATATTTCTTTCTGTACAGAACGGATGACAGTGTCGGATAAACAGGAGCTTGGTTTTGACAGCACGATTCATGAGCTAATGTCTCGTGTAGAGAACACCATGAAGGAAACCTTCCAGTCAGTCAGTAAGTCACTTTAATTCCCTCACATACGGCTACTTTAACTTAAGACGCCATACGACAGAAGGCATCATAGATTTATTTTTTTCATAGGTGAATTATTCAGTTCTCAAGAATATTTCACTTATAAGACGGCGACCAGTGGGAGAAAACGGAACAGAGCCCTGGGAAAAACCATGCATGACCATGCGTCGGTTGTGGGCAGACGTCCCCAGGTATCGCCGAACAGCAAGCTAGCTGAGCTGTCCACGGAGGCTTGTAAATCTAAGACCGATCGCATGAAATACCGTGTGACATTACTTGCGAATACTTGTGCAACCATGATGTATCGTGTAAGGAACGTTGTACGCCTTTTGCCTCCATGGCTTCGCTTTCGGATCTTCTGATTTCATAATAAGTAAATGGTTAGTTTGGTGCACATGTATCTTGGTAGTGATTAGCCGTTTTATATGGAGTTAAGTGTTCGAAAGGGCATTCACATATAAACCATCAACCAAAATATACGCTCCGGCTCAATAATCGCAACTTCCGAAACACGGCTCTGCACAAACCACCATAGTAATACAGTATGTAAAGGAAGAAATTAAGACTTCAAAGACAAGCAGTCGGCACTTTTCAGTGATGACGGAAAGACGCAATGGTCCAGGGGGATGAATTCAGTCAGTATTCAAATCGTGTAGCGTGATGGTTTATAAGTTGTCATATGTCAAAATATGTATCTCAGTTCCGCATTGATTGCCACTGTTGATATGGTCCAACGTGGTGATCTCATTCAAAACGATGAATACAGGACCCCTATACCCGATTCTCAGAGATAATGAATACTCCGCTCATGTTTACATGTACTTACAAGAGAACTGACACACAACACCATGCGACTGGCAAGATCTGTGCATGCCATATGCAGTACACACTGGTGTTTGCTGTCCAAATAAGGATAAATGAGTATCTCGAAAGACAGGAAACCGCTGTGGTTTTGGCACAACGCAAGTCCAGGTGGGATGTACCATCGATCTGGAGGGTTTGTAGTTTCCTTGATATCCAACGAAAGTGGATACCTGTATATCTTTCATATACGGAGAATTTAAATCTAGGATAGTTATTTATATATCATCTGTTGAATGCAAATGATCGAACCTGATGAAGATTAGGTTTGTAGAGCTTCTGTTTATATCCACAGAATCGTATTCATACGTAAATGGGCTGTCAAATGTGAAACACAATCTGTTCTCATCGTAATACCTGTACATTGTTGATAGATGTTACTAATCAGAAATTCAAGGTGCTCAATGAAGAGTTATACATTCCAAGACCAGTAACCACTGTAGATAGTGGAACAAGAAAGTATCTCTTGCCTTTGATACTAATGTAGGTGTGACCGACATTAGTAAGAACAAAACGCTTTAATGTTGGAATTTTATCAATTCTGTTATCAAGTCGCTGTGGGAATTTGTGGCAAATGGAGTAGAGGAATACCAAATGGAAATATAGCTATATTGCATCTGTATTATTAGAGTCTGGTTTTGGAGAAGTAGTTCTAAACAAGTTTGAGGAATTCTCGCCATCGGCTACCTGGATCTTTGTTCAACAGTTTGAAGTGATGGGACTGCCAGGTAGGGAAAAGCTCTCTATCGGCCTCGGTAGTTTTGCTGTGAAACGTTCTTTGTTCTTTGTAGACATGCCAGTGGATGAAAAGCACGAGTACAACAGAAGAGCTGATGTTATCTCCCCTCCTGCTGAAAGAACCTCAGTCAAGTACATGGCCTGGTTGGAAACCAACAGAGGGAATCTTGGTTTTGGAGCTCAGAATGAACGTTGTCCATACGCCGGGTTCTTTTTGAACTGTTTGAGATTAGTAACGGTATGGTTGTTTTTATTGTTTGAAGTGTTCCTAGATGTTTTTATAAACAGACTATACAGCAGAATTTCTATGTCGTGGAGTGTATATATATATATATATATATATATTGTACTAATAAAGCTGTAGCCTGAAATAAAGGAATTTGAAGAGAATTTGAAAAAATGGCGAATAAACACACCATAAACCCGACCGAAGCCTTGTCCACCTCAAAAACCTGACCGACGTAATGTCCACTCCATTAACCTGAACGACAACTTGTCCACACCATAAACCTGAACGACTCCTTGTCCACACCATAAACCCGATCGACGCCTTGTCCATACCATAAACCTGAACGACTCCTTGTCCACACCATAAACCTGACCGACTCGTTGTCCACACCATAAACTTGCCCGATCCCTTGTTCACACCATAAATTTGACTGATTCCTTGTGCACTCCTGGACCAGTGCTCTCCCTTACAGACTTTTCAACGGATGACATGCATATTACAAGGCTCCAAAGACAAACAACACTTTAAGATGATCATTGTCATCAAGTGACAAATTCTTCGTTCAGATTTACCAGAGTGGCTTGTTCATCAACACAGAATGCCGGAGGGTCGACGCCTTGCAGTATATGAAGAAAAAAGTGAGGTGGTTAAAGGAAAAAATAATTGAATCGAATTACAACAGCCTGAAGACCCTTTTTCAAGACTTCTACGGTAAGATATTCCTTTTTTGTAATTATCTTTTCACTGTGCAAACGCCTGTCTTTAGTATAAACTGTATGGGTTAAATGTTTTAGAAGAAAACACTAGACCAAATATATGCAAGTTTCAGTCATGCGAGGCTGATGGCAATGTAATTATGCTAATTTTTAACAAATTCTAAAGGAGATTATCTAGAAAACTGAAGCGGCGCTGTACAATGACTCTTTAAGGGTACCACTATTGGAGAGGAAAAATGATAAACAAGTCGCTTATGCTTTTGTTCAACACTCAGACAGCGATAGGCCTTACACAGGAGCAGAGAAAGAAACACGAAGACGCTGGACTAAGTTCAATACATATGTTTGAAGAAATATACAAATAGTACAACTGATAATAATATACAAAACAATACAGATAGTTTGCGGGTGACAGCGTCCAAATCCGGATGGAATATCGCAGCTTCCAAAATGTCCGTAAATATAGAATCCACAGTTCTTTGGAATTCCGAAATTGAAGATTGACAATTCTGTAGTGACAAAAGCAGTGGGCACGGTATGCCGACTATGGCATATATCCAACTTCCCGACAAGGTGCAACTTTCCTGGGCAGACGGGTTGTCAATAGCGTCCGTAATGCCGGGCTGGCGATATATGTTTCACTCCTGGGGAATATACACAAAATCTTTCTCTGGGTAAACTGGGATGACATGTACGTAATCGCACAAAGAGACAATGAACAATACAGGCTCCAAAAGAACGTCTCAAACGAAATAGCACGTGGCGAAACACAAGCTCACAAAAGTGCTGCGTACGAAAATGGAGTACAAAATGATGTATGTTGAATGGTGTGAGAGTCGATATCTTTGAATCCCACAAAATCCCTCTAAGTGAACGAGAGTAAATGTGACTGCTCTCACGTGAACTTAAATGAAGACATGCTCTCAAAATAGACATTAGTAAATGAATGTGGGCTTTACAACTTCGTCGCTCATTTTTATACACTAACGTAAAGAAAATTTGGAATGGTTTGTTCGTAAATATGTTTACAATATGGGTACATCTTTCCAGAATGTACGCTTTATTTACAACGATATGAAACTCTTAAACACAGAAGCCTCGAGAACACGCGACTGAATTCTAGTGCAGGCTACAACGTGAACAGAGAAAAAAAATGTAGATCAGACACAGACCCGGTTAGCGTGAAAACAAATAAAAAAATAAAATCCAATATCTTAAGGACGGGGTTCGTAACATAGTCAACAAACCCCAGAGAATCCAGAGACTATCACAAAGTTTTCAAATTATTATTTTTATTGTCATCATCATCAGCGGCATCGTTGCTGTTGTCGTTTTGGTTATTGTTAATATTGTTTTTGTTGTCATTATTATTGTTATTATTAGGGTCCACGCAGCTTGACTTGCGGGACACGTATTGAAATCGTTTGGATTATTATTATTCTTATTTATTCAGTTTTGTCGGAAAGATACAGGCTAGAGCGTTTGACCAATTTACTTGAAATTTTGAAGTGAAGTTGCCTAATATCTGAACTTGTGCGCACAGCCATTCAGGTTTTTTCTACGTGACGTGGTTTGGCGGACATATTGAAATTTATAGGTAAACGATTAAACATCTTCTTCTCAAGAATGGCTGAACGGATTGATATAAAATTTAATATGCCGTTAGACCGTTCCGAGATACAGTAAGTTTCAGAAAATCATTTACTTCCGGTAAAAACGGTGGAAGCTCGCCATTGGTCGAAATTGTTACGTCACATGTGGTTTCGAAATGTCACTTTTTTTAGCGTATTCCTATGGGTTTGGGACGAGGATTCCGAATCTGCCGTTGTTTTTCTGTCTATCTTGTAACTTTTTGAGATATGGTCATAAAACTTTTTAATGACGTAATTTCAGTAGCCTGTAACTCGAAAACTGTGAGAGCTAGAAATCTGATACTTACACCAAATTGTAGCTTAAAGTGTGCAGATTTGAGCTACGATCAATAGTTTTCTGGCTAGAAATGTTTTAATGACACCACCCTATTTCAGAAATAGAAATATCAGCCTGTGCAGTTAACATAGGGTTTGGAGGTAACTGTGTATTACTTACTATATATGTGCTGCGCTGTCTCTGGGAGTTGTATTTATAACGGTTCAAGACATGTTGCCAGTATGCGCTTAGATATAGCTCTGCTATCTGCGTAGTGTTCAATAGTGTACAATGATAATTGCGACAACCAACGACGCATTGCCAGTTTCACTTGGGCACTTTACCATGCGTGGCTTAAAGGTATTGGTATTACATGTATATTAAAATAATCAATTCAGGTTCTAAACCACATCTTCGTTATATTTGTTTTGATAGAAAAAAAATGTATATACAGTTGCATGAGATTCCCGTTGCACGTGTACTATATGTCAACATCATTTGTCCTATGGTATTGCATGTCTGCTAGGGCGGTCACCGTATTTTTTCACACCGTGAGGTCCTCAGAAACTGGACAGCTGTTCAGGTTATATTAGGTTAATTTTACACACTGCCAATAGACAGAGCGTTTTATGGCACCGATAGCTGGCGGTTTTGTCCGTCCGTTTGTATCTGTCAGTGTTGACTATGTCTAAAATTATTTCACATATGCGATAAATGCAAGAATTGGTTTAGTACTTCACATCCTAAATTTTCATATACGTGTTAATATTACTGAATGCTTTTTTCAAAATTGATGTATTACATTCAAATTATTTTCACGCATATGTCACAGATTTTGCTATATTTGCCCTTTGTTCCAGTTTGTGATGAGTGAATTAGAACCACCGAGACATTCCCTAAAATAAAGTTTCCTTTATCACAACTTTATTGATTTCTTTCGTGTTCATACGTCCCTATGCGTCCTGTATCCCACATGCTTTTGACTGTCTTTCTGCAACTTTTAAACAATTGACCAATGACGTTCAGTGCCTGCTCCTCCAGCAGAGTAAGCGTGCTAGCGCTGCACAATGACCCAGATGCCTCCCACCATTGCGGTCTGTGTAAGTTCAAGTCCACCTCATGCTGGCTTCCTCTCCCGCCGTACGTGCGAAGATCCGTCAGCAACTTGCAGATGGTCGCGGGTTTCCCCCTGGCTCTGCCCGGTTTCCTTCCTCCATAAAGCTGGCCTCCATCGTATAAGTGAAATATTCTTGAACACGGCGTAAAACACCAATTAAAGTAAATAAATAAACCCTGCGACTTTAGTCACAAAAGTTGCCACTAACTTGGCCAACACAAATGATTTACTCCAGACTTAAACCAGATCACCACCATGTAGCAGACATGATATATTTTCCGTTTTAAAACGGAATTCCGTTTTTTTTATATTCCTGGCTTCCGATCTTGTCATCTTCATAATTGTTTTATATTTGCCTTAACTAACTGTTGTAGAGAAAGCAAACCTTCTCAGTGGAATTTGTAGTCCGGATGAGGAAGACAGTGCTATCACGGTCGTGAAGAACAAACTAGCAGACATATATCGAGGCAACGGACGTTACAAAGTGGCTCTTCTGATGAAGTATAATCAGGCCATTTTGTCCATGCTGTTTTACTTACGACAGAAACTCCCACATGTCATGTTCGAGTGTGTTCTGACACACCATCAGGGTAAGACATAAATTATATATGCCAGCAGACCTGTTTTAGGAGAAAGTAAGCATTCTTGCGATTTTTCAGGTTATAGTGGAGTTTTGAATTTGAGCTCTTTTTTTCGAAGAAGGTGAAACGAGTCCAACTGTGTCATGTGACTTGTCAAAAATGTTAGGCAATTTTGTTCACTTCAATATAACGATCACCTGTATCACCTTTTACGTCAGGTACAGACGACCTCTTCTATCAGCAGCGCCTTAAGTCAAAAAACTTTCCCTGTCGTACGTTTACTGTAAATAACTTTTTCTTACACTTTTCGCAGACGCCCATGTGTAATCAACGTAATCAGTAGCCTAACATTTTTAACAGGTCTTATGGTACAGTAGGGCTGTTCTTACTTCTAGCGACAAAAGAGTTTGAACTCGAAACTCCCCTATTCTATGGAATCGAACACGGGACAGTCAGGAGTATTCTATTCATCTTGACTGGATCCTATAATTTGACTGGTCACGTGATCGAATAGATTATTTTGTCCAATCAGAACGAGAAGGAGTACTTTATACCGCGGCATATATAGTCATTTATATTTCTCCTTTGTTCTCGGGGGAAAAAGAATCATTGCAGCAATGCCACCCGCTTGTCTCAACACATGGTGATAAAATGCTTTACAGGGAATTTTACGTTTGTATGTGATGGGCAATGCTGAGCGTTTTTCGAGAGAATATGGTTTTTATTTTGTTTCATACTTGTGTGTCTTCATTGTGTGCCTTTTTTTGCATGTTTCTGGATGTTCCTTGTTACATTGGTGTCCCTTCGACGGCTGCATTTTTGTAAACCATGTTATAGACTCAACGGTTGAGACTGAGCGGCTGATCCAGTCGAGGTTCGATGTCCTGATCACTACCTGGCCGATCCTCGCCTTTCACCTGGGAAAAGAGATGAGGACCTGGCACTGCGTTATAAGGACGGACTGCCCGGGCAAAGACGTCATCACCTGGACACATCAGGGTAAGTGTAAATAGCCACCACCTGATGGAGAGAGGTTCAGGCTGTGTGAGCAACTACTGGTTTACACCGCGGGTGTTCCTTAAAGTGAAAAACCACTCGAAAATGAAATTATGGTGAGTGAAAAGTGCATACAAAACTGTGTCTGAAAATACCTTCACTGATTAAAAATGCTTTTCAACCAAATTAAATACAGCCAAAAGTTTCCATTGTGTGGTGGACCATGCTGAACAAGCTGAAGAACAATGACGTTACACATTCCTTTTAGTTGCTAAACAGCCTCTGATTGTTATATGTATACGTTCAACATGAATATACATGCAGTACACCTGTATCTATATTTAATGTGGAAATATAACAATCAGACTGCGTTTAATTTGGTGGGAAAAATAAAAAAATCGGTGAAGGTATATTCAGATTCAATCTTTCATGCTCTTTTCACTCACCACAGCTTCATTTTTGAGCGGTCTTTTTTACTTTAAAGTTTGAAGGTGTATTACTTATGTGGTTACTGACTCACACCCCGGTCCTTTTGTCTGACTTAGGTGGGCTTTGAAGGCGTATTATATATGTGGTTACTGACTCACATCCCGGTCCTGTTGTCTGACTCGGGTGGGCTTTGAAGGCGTATTACATATGTGGTTACTGACTCACACCCCGGTCCTGTTGTGTGACTCGGGTGAGCTGTCGCGAAAAACCACTTGGTCTCGTCCCAGCAATGGGGATGCCTGAAGGTGTTTCCCAATACAGCTTATCTAGTAAAGAAGTATGGTGATTTTTAAGTTCAGACCATCCTCATGTCGCTGGAAGACATCCTCACGTACGATCCACTAGGAAATCTACATGAGGAGGACTTGATATCATATTGACCTCATTGGTGAGAACATCTTGGGTTATTGCAGTGCGCCAGCGCGCTAGACACCTCAGCCACAGAGGCCCGGGAATTTGAGGTTGATTGTACGGATGCCATGGGGCATTCTGGCGAATACTTTGATTCCTTCCAAGATAAATAAAATGTCGGTTTGTGGCAAGGGTATTCTGTCAGTGGTTTGCAGTTTTAAATGGATCTGTGTGTCCATGTATAGAAGTTTAATCAAGAAGTTATAAGGGTTCACTGTGATAAATCATTCACAGTTTTATGCCATCTTTACCCTTCACCTCACCAACATGTTTTCCATACAAATCCCACCAACAGCGCTCGGTTTCGATTCCGGTCATACTGTTTGATTATTGAAAAAATAACTAAGACAAAACACCTGAGTGATCAAGTATAATGGGAAATAGAAACAACTTTTAAACTCTGTTTTGCGGTTAGAAGCAGTCCATAGTAGGTGTAGTGAACAAATTCATTCCAGCACGTTTATTCAGAACACACGAGCCACTTTATTACAACTCCATATCCAATATATAGAAACCATTGCTTTGTTATCCATGAATTCTTCATAACATTAGCAAATCCTATGTCAGAGCCAATACCATTGATCGTCACAGTGATCGAGCGTGCGTGTATGTCAAGGTCGTCGTCAACGTGGACGTGGACGTGAAAGTGGACGTGGTTCAAGCTGTACCAATAATACAAGAAACCCGAATTTAGAACCGCATCAAATCTTAAAATAATCATTAACTTAGCTCAATCTGTTTCAGAACCATCGCTAGAGTAATGACCTCCCATTCACACATCAATGTTAATGCACAATGATGTTTTCACGATTACTACATGTACTTCTTGTCGTTACGATTAAATGCACCAGTTTTGATGAGCTTTAGTGAATTGAAAAGATAGCCTAAGTTTGTATACATGTGAAACAACATCAGTCACAGCTAAATGATATGACGAAGTTATTCATTCAGCAGACATACATACGAACTCAGAGGTTAAGGAATTAAAAAATATGAAACTCACAACAATTCTGCACGTAGTCTGGAGTCCACAATAATCAGAACTCTCGTGTTTATAAACATTTAACTTTGATAAACTTTGCATGAACTCTCCGCTCATTTCAAGAAACATCCATCCCCCTTCTCTAAAAACTCGCAAGACTTTCCTATCGCAGGACGCCAATTGTAGGTCTTTCAGGAAGGGAAGGACCGGTTGAAACAAAAACCTGAACTTGTACAATCCATCACAACTATGACAAAAGAGTATGCTTTGTCTCTTACAATAGGTACGGGAATCGTTTGAAAAAAGGCTAATTGTGTTACATCTCTCGGTTGTTTCAATCTTCGTATTTACGTAAAGTGAAGAACTTTCCCAAAAAATTTCGCAGTTTTGCACAGCTGCAAATAACAGTAATATTGTTAGTATTTTGTTCATATTTCTTAGGCCAAATGATTCACTGAAAATAATAGAAGAACGCAGGCTACATGCATGAGACATTTTGGGTTTTTGACATACCTAATGTTTGCTCCTACCGAACTTGGGTAGGAAAATGACCTCGACTTTTCCATGTGATTTTGGATTTTGAAATTAACACATGCCTGGGATAAAGCTTGAAAAAAACGAAGAAATTTCTGGAGCCAAAACTTTTTGGTGTGACAGATATTCGTGTGGCATGTGAAAACTTCCGGGCTACGGTCCATATGGACCCTAGTCGGTAGATGTTAATCGTCTCAGGAGCCATTTGATTACAAATGTCATGTCGTGTGCTAATGGTATTGTCGAAGCGATCTTCCACAATACGTCCATCCGCTCGCCAGTCTGTCCTTATCTGTGGAAACACTCTATTCTTCCAAGGCTGGTAGCTAGATTTGTCACACTTGTGCACACTTTTGTCAGCTTCCACAGTGGCATCAATCCATTTAATTTCTTGTGATCTTTGCCCGTTTTTTCAAAGTCATAAGGATCATTTAAGTTATTTTTTCGACATGTTTGTGAAGAATGTAATCAATTGCAAACAGTAAGACAGGAAATATGAATTGCAAATTAAACTATATAGATAAAATTTATCGTAAATAATAATTTTATGTCACTATACATGCGGTAGCTCAGCTTTAGAGCTGTTTAAATTTCGTGAGCCCTGACAACAACGCTCTTGTGACACCGTGCACAGTCTAACATTTGTTGCAGACCACTTGTCTGACAATATGGTGGGTATATTGGTACATTAAACATGAGAAATTCCGTGAGAAACTTGCCAAAGGGCACATGGGATTTATCAACCCCTAAACAGTGGAAGTGTTATATCTTTTTTAGGTGTGATATTTGCCACAATGAATTAATTGAAAGAATTGGTACTGTAATACCTCTGATTTATTATTATTTTTTTTCAGTTCTACCTGCGACACAGGCAAAGAGTCAGTTTGCTTATCCCGAAACAGAGTCGGAGAGTCCTGTGGATTTGCTCATGGAGTCAACCACTGAGAAAGTTACTCTAGAAATAGCACAACTGCAGCAAAACTCAAGCGTGTTGTACCAGGCCCTTCTGAGTGATGCCCAAATTGCCTCATCGGAACGGGAGTTATGGAGTCGTTCTACTTCAAGCCTTACAAAGCTATATGACAAACTGGTTGGTGATTTCTTCTGCAATGGCTGCGGTACCTTTGTGTGCAACAGAGCGCATGTACGGAATTTGGACGACCTGTGGTTAGGCTTGGATCCGAGGCTCATTCACCGGATTGTTACGATCAGACATCCGGCACCGATTGTCTTCAGCGGCGGCTACGCCAAACTTGGCCGATTTGTCTGCAAAGAGTGTGGCCAGAACTGGGGCATCATAGCGTATGTGCTGGGAAGACCGCATTTGGCTTTTGCCAAACGTGGTCTTGACTATCTCATTGAAGGTCGCCTTCAGCCCCACGACCCAAGTTGGAGAAGCGTTGATATTGAGATCGAGATGTTCAACTACAACCGCGACCTTCTCCGTTGCCTGCCATCCTCTTTTTGTGTGGATGGAGAGACAGTCGCAGAACTTCAAAGACGTTTACCAGAACCTGTGGAGGATTAAAGGTTGAAATGGCCTACAGTTTTTACTTGTTTAAAGGAAAAAGACACCCCACAGAACACCGCTGAAGTGTGCTGAACTGCATCTTTAGAAACAAAAAACATTTCTGTATGTATGTCTGTGCAGTCAAAATGATCACCATACTGAGGTTCTCTTTGATCAGTGTTCATTAAATATTTTTGCACATCCACGTAACCAAAAGGGTGTTACTGATTCAACAGGTGTAACTATCAAGGCTGTAAAAGCTTAAAAATTCTTAATTCTCTTAAAAGACTCAAAAGGTTCTATCTTGATCTTCTCAAATAAAGTCCTGTGTATGCTAATTACCCTTGTTTTCATGTTAGTGCTTATTAAATGTGTCCACGACAGGAACGTATAGAAGAATTTTAATCCACACCCCTCCACATTTTTTTACTCTATAGCCTTTTGCGTAAGTCATAGTCCTATGGGTCGTTTAAGTTGCTTTTTTCCCAACCTTACATTCCTTGAAAGCCACTGGTCTTCCACCAGCATGGCCTGAGCTTTGTGGAAAAGTTCTTCACTAACTTGCCAAAGGTCGGTCATTGTGCCCAACACTCTGATATCTTGCATCCATAAAAATGATCGTTATTGTATGAGTGAAAAATTCTCCTGAATGGCGTTAAGCATCAATAAAATGAATAAAATAAACCGCTGAAGGAGTGTGAAGAAACTAGGAGGGCTTTAAATATAGCCCCAGTTACCCATCTCTCCCCCGTTTAAACCTCCAACGTACACACCCCTTGTAGTAAAATTATGAAGGAAAAAAAATAGGCGTGAAACATTAAATTAGTAAGATTAGCCATCAGTGCAGTGTCAAATGTAACATTTTACCATCTGCATTCCCCGAATAAAGAAGTAAAGTATGTGTTTCCGAAATGTGGCAATCAAAGCAGTCACTTCTATCTTGAATTATGTCCTATTTTAAGGGAATGGTCTTTTGGTAAAATTTGCTTATTTATTTATTTGATTGGGGTATTAGGCTGTACTCTAAAATATTTTACTTGTACGACGGCGGCCAGCGTTGTGGTGGGTGGAGACCTGTGAAATAGGCCCAGTCAGCCAGATGCTGAATTCATGTTTCTTATATTTTCGAATAAGTTAGTCTATCTGTCAATCTATCAGTCTAGCTGTGTGATGTGTGGGTGTGAACGATATGCAAATCCCCAGTTTTGCACTTCGGTCATGTCTTCATTTTTTCATCAGAAAGTTAATAGGTAACTGTTTAAACCAGCAAGCTGTTCATATTAGTGTTATTAGCGGAAATAGTGTTAAGTGCGCAGTTCAAAGCCAGGAGGGAGTTCTGTTAGCTATTGCCATGCTATAAAGAGTTACCATAGTTACCGACGTCTGGCTTAACGTCACTATTGCAGTACTGTGATCATGTCGTGGACAGGGATTGGCCAGGGACTGATGTGGGTTGGGATGATGATAGGGGGCGTGTGTGAGGAAGTGGGGGTTGGAGGGAGGCGAAAGAGATTTTAATGTTTTTGTTTGCAGCAGATAGTTACAATTGAACAAGAACATGTCATAACTCTTGAATGAGGTGAATGGCATGGCGGAGTATGTGTGGGGGTTGCAGGGCGCCTTTAAGTGTTCGAATCGGGGTGTTAATTAGAGGGTAATTTGAGATAAATAGGAAAAAAAATGGTTTTAGTTCCGGCCATGGAAAGCGAATTTGTGGATTCCCCTGCTCTGATTATTCATAAGGCCTTGGTAGCGAGGCGCTCATCCGGTCGTTTGACCAATTGTCATCCACCAATACAACTTGCATATCTTGATCGTCGACAATTCATTAGTGATTTGCCAAAACTCGTCGGTTTATTTTGGTTTTTTACCAACAATAAAACCGACAGACATTAACTATGACTTAAGACAATAATCTTGTTAAGTCAGTAATTTAATAATCGTTCACCGTAGCAATTTTAGACTGAGAATGTCGTATTCGTACTCATTTAGGATAGCAGTGCAAATCTTGAGCTAAGTTATGGGCTTTGCCCTACTGACACCGGGGGGTGTACTGTCGGAATCCAGAGCAGATAAATATAAATATGTTGCAATTATTTATTTCATTCATTTTCTGAGTTCAGAAATTAGAAAATAAATTCTAAGCCTGAAAAAGGGCTAAGGCTAAGGGCTAGTAGAGTGAGACATCTACTCGCCATGTTAGCTCTGGATTTAGTTTTTGACTCTGAGGTCGTGGGTTCGAAACCTGGAGTAGTACACTAGCCACACAGTGTAATCCTAAATGACGATAATACTTCAACCGCTTTCTGAACGCAATCCACCAATGTCAAAGACACATATTTATCAACATATTGAAAGAAGATGGGAAATAAACGACTGTGCTTGACAATAAATGTAAGGCAAACACAGAAACGGAAAGTTTGTGATCTATTAACCGAGTCTAACTTCAGCCATTTTATCTCAAAGCAAAACCTTGTACACCGTATAGCTTTTGAAAATCAATGTCTCCAATAAAAAGTAAATAATAAAATGTGTCTATAAATACCGCCACCAAATATGACTGAAATATTCTGAAATACCGCCATCACAGATGAGTGAAATTTTCACAATGTCGTCACCATATCTAAGTGAAATATTCATAAATATAAAGTACCGAAAAAAGAAGCTTATTCACTTAAGTCAATGATGAAATCACAATGTTTTTCATCATGTTGGTTTTGTGCATAAAAACAAATATATCTGGATTTCCAAGTCACTTTACAGAGACTGTTTCAGTGCTCTCCGTCCATATTCCTGCTCTGCTCAAATATCGGATTATATAAGTCTCTGCTCCCGCCTGGGATAATATAAACCTCTTGGAGTCTCCCGCCAGGGATAATATAAACCTCTTGGGGTCTCTGCTCCCGCCTGGGATAATTTTGATCCATTTGTATACAATTATTTAATGCCTATCATTAATTTACATACTAGTTGTGTTTCATACACTGATGTACACTACCTCTGGTGAAATAAATGAAATAGTTGTTCAATGAAAATTATACGAATTACATGCACGGCATATCATTTACACCGTGTGGCAGGTATGAGTTTGTTTTGGACGGGTAATGTACCAGTTCGGAAAAATAGAAAAAGCGTTATTTCACTGGAGAGGCTTTGCGAAGTGCTCCTGGACAATGGACACTTTCTCATGGCACCGTACGAGGCCAAATCCATAGCACGTGTTTCACATCATTGCTATGGAAAAACAGCAAGAAGAAAAGAAAACATTGTCAGACGTAGAAATTGATTGACTATAAATCACCACTATTACAATAAATCTACACGGTACACAGGAATAATAAGCTTTTATATCAAAACAATACCACTGAAATATCTAAATTACAACGCTGAAAACGGTGAAAGCAAGCGCTGTAGCAAAAATGATGGCATTTAAACACTTCAGCAGATAATCATCTGCGTTGACCGACCCTCAGTCTGATCCGACCGACCCACCAATCAGTATTTGACCATCATATAGATAAAGGATGGCAGGAGCACATATTATATGGTATAACCAATATAAATACATGGTCTAATCAATACAACTGGGGTTAACAAAATCCTGTAGTTACCTGTGTAAATATCAGGTAAAACACCTGGGTATTCGTAAGTCCCAAATAGGGCACCTGGAAGTTGCCTCACAAAGGGATCGTAAACGTTATGCCGGCCTAATCACAATGACAACCCATCCTGACGGCATACGCCGCCTTCGTACTTGCGACCGGCCTAACATAACGACCGCTTTGAGAAACAGCCCCCTGGACGTTTGATTGACGAATAACCCATTCTGAGTAGGCTCTACGCCTGTAAACAGATATGTCACTTTCTTTTATTTTACTCAGGAGTATTCATAGCCATACTTAAGAACATTTGCAACAGCAAATAATGTTATTTTCTTTATTTTTTATTGATTACTATGTCACTCACAATACAAAGCTTTTATTTCTAAGATACATTTATGAAAAATGGTACTTTACTGAGAGCAATTGCTTGTTACGTAACATATTACTTCTCATCGAGATTTTGTGTGTTATTTTTCTTACCCGAATGTATCGTTTCGCATCGTCTATGGTATACGAGGAGTACTAATTCACATAGCAACTCTCCTTCTGCCTGTAGGTGGACTCGGCGATGTCCGACCACCAGTCAATCAAGTTACCTTCTATTTCAAACTTCCTACCTGTTAACAACGGTTCATGTAGTTCATATTTACTTACTGACTTGATCGTTGCTAATAACGCAAAACGCTGGTTTTGGTTGAGTTAGAGTGGCTCTTGTGTGTTGTAGATTTTGAGCCTCTGTCCTGCATTGGCAGAGTTAAGACTGATGTCATGTATTGCCTGAGTTAGGGCCGCTGTTGCATTTTGGATTGTGTACTGGTAGATTTGAAGCCGCTGCCGTGTATTGCCTGAGATAGATTCTCCGTCGTGTATTGGCTGAGTTAGAACCGCTGTGGTATTTTGGTTGAGTTAGAGCCGCTGTCGCCTTGAGCGTGTGTCGTGTATTGGATGATTTACATTATATGATAACGTCGCGCAACAATTTCATTCCGACCTAAACATGTGTGTTGTGTGTTAAGGATAAATAGTAATCCTAGGGCACAACTTTCTATTCATACTTTTCACAGTATTGATTCTGTGAAAAATATCTAGAGTAAGTAAGTAATGGTATTTTGTGACACACGTTTTAATGGTTCTTTGCTTACGCTTAGTTCATTTTAATGGTTCTATCCATTAAGAGAAACACTGTTAGATGCAAAAGATATACGAAGCAAATATCCAGTTTCTTTCTTTTTGTACCACTGTGTATCTTACAGGACTCATCTTTGCTGTCTAACACTCTCCGGTGTGATCTGATGCGTCTCACCCCTATGCTACTTGATGCGACTCATCTGTGTTATCTGTTACGACTCTCCTGCCTTATTTGCTACGATTCACCTGTGTTACATTATACGACTCACCTATGTTATCTGATAGGTCACACCCGTGTTACCTGATATGATCCACCTACATTACGACTTACCTGCATTATCTGATACCTGCGTGGTCTCATGCGACTCACCAGAGTTATCTGATATCATCTACCTATGTTATCTGATACGAATCACTTGTGTTATCTGATACGATTCACCTGTGTTGCCTCATACGACTCACCTGTGTTATTTCGTACAACTCAACTGTGTTTTCTGACACGACTCACCAGTATTATCTGACATGACTCATCAATGTTAACCTTGGATAACAATATACATCTGTACAGATTTAAACACATCGCATCTTCCCAAATAAATACAGTGTTTTGCGCTTTTTGTCGCGATTTCTGTCACTATGGTTACTCCATGAACAGTGAGACATCCTATGAATGATAATCTCACTATGTAATGGAACTGAAGAAGACTTAGTTGTCCTTGATGTTAATATAGCGGTTAGCGAGGTATAGTAGTAGAGACAGAAGAGAAATCCCAGTAAAAAGTGTCCTTATGCAAAATATAAATATGTGTACCTGTATTTGGACGACTAATTTCTGAGTGAGGTGTTTTGAGGTATAATAGAATGCGTAGGCAGTAGACGATTGAATTTTTGGAATTTGCACAAGAAAACTATTTCCAAAATAACTGTACTTCTTGCAGTACCGTGGTTTTTTGTTCCCGCAATAAATTTGTACCTTTTTGAAATTAGTACATTTGTGATATTATTGGTATGATGGGAATGTACAGATATTCCCTATTTTTAAGAAGGGCTTGATGTTTTTTAAATAGTTCCTTCAGAGTGGGGTAGAATACGCTGACGAAGTGACAATCAGGAAACACGTGTCTTTCTTCTCTCCTGTGAAAATGTGCTCTTGTGGTTTATTTTAACAAATCACTGGTTTCCTCCGCCCAATGATCCGACTACCGCCGTATAATTAAAATATTCTGCCAATAAATTAAATAAACAAATTATGCAATCATTTTCTTTCCATACACTATGTCATTACACCGACAAAAAACTAGGATGCCACTTTATGATAAAAACTATGGGCAATTTTGTTTCAAAACTTTCCATTGTAAACTTACAACTTGCTGAAACCCTGGTGCTCTGTGTGCACATTACTGCTTCTTATGTTCAATTTAAAAAATCTCCATAACTGAGGTAAACTGACAAGAGGTCGTATTTCACCAGTTAGGTGTGACCATTTGACAACTATCACTCTGTTCTCGCTGCTCTGGTTTCACTTTCTATTCTGTAGTTTTTATGACTTGGTAAACCGGGATTCTGTAGGTGGACTATGAACCTCGGAGGTGTGGTCCCTTTTCATTGTTTTCAAGTTTCTTAAATGTTATGACAACACCTTCATAAAGAGTAATCCTAGACCAGCGACGTCAAACAAATTGCAACTGACATCATTGCATTAAGAGTAATACTAAACTAGCGACGTCAAACAAACCGCAACTGACATCATTGCATTAAAACAAACTAAAGACCAGTGACGTCAAACAAATCGCAACTGACATCCTTGCATTAAAACAAACTCTAGACCAGTGACGTCAAACAAATCTCAACTGACATCATCGTATTTTTGTTTACCTACCTCTGCCTTGGCTATGGTGCTAGAGGGGTGTAAGTTGCTACGGTACTATTTAAGCATTTGTATGAACAGTTAGAATCAAACCCTAAGTGAGGTAAGTTAATGAAAGGCCGTATTTCACCGATTACGTGTGACCATTTGCATCCATCGCCCCTCTGTTTTTATTCTCCATGCTGTAGTCTTTTATATTACAAAAAGCTGTAAATTAGCACCTTTTTTATAAAAACAGCTGATGCATGTTAAATTGCAAAACTTACCCTTGCTTGTGCTTTACACTGGAATGCTCTGAGATACTGGACACTGTAAAGTTAAAGACAATGCCGAGAGAATACACTTATATTATAATATATAGCGGCACAACACAAATAATCATTATACTATCTTGGGATATTCCACGGTAAAAATCGGTTTCCTCAAAATACCAGCCGGTATAACTGTTGTTAATTAAAAAAAACAGACACAAGCATCAGCTTTATATGCAATGCTTGTTTGTTGGTTTGTTGGCTGGTTGCTGGGTTGGTTGGTGGGTTGGGTTGGTTTGGGTTGGTTTGGTTAGGTTTGGATTGGTTGGTTGGTTGGTGGGTTGGTTGGTTGGTCTATTTATTTATTTATTTATTCATTTATTTGATTTGAGATTTATGCCCTGCTCCTGAATGCTACATTTATAGGATGGCAGTCAAGGATATGGATAAACGAAAAGAAGCTGTTATAGCGCATTGTGGTCATGACTTCGTCATGTATCTGACAAGCATCCTGACATAAACCGACAGTGGTTTGTGGGTGAAGGAAACCGGGCCGTCTTATGGTCTAGAAAATACACCCCCTTGGTCATGTATCCGGGGAAAATCGTAGATCGTCTATCAGGCCTGCTTATAATGTTTTTCCACTTGTGAAAGGCATTCACAGTCGTCGTACTATGGTCTCATCTGAAATGAAGGAACCCATAATATTGTAATATCCGCCAGAGGGCACATTCCTTTCCCCGCATGTTATTTTCTGAATAATGCTTAGGTACATCAATATTCTGAATAAGAACAAACAGGGATCTATCTCACAAGATGCTGTCTCACGGTAATGATATGTAACGAAGACACCAAACGTGACACCAACAAAGTGATAATGTACCTAATTCAGACAGATCGGACACCGATTAAAAAAATGATCTTTACATACTGATCACCAGCCCAGGATGATAGGAACATTGTTCATGTTAAGACTTAGATATGAGCAAGTATTGATCTGCTCTAACTAAAATGTGGCGGAAAATGAAACTCTTCATCCGTAGCGCTATTACCCCGCTATGTGGCTTTAAAATTTTCCAAAAGGAATAAAATCAAAATCATTATCAGTTTTTCTATGAAGATTTCCTATCCACTTCTATGGTACGATTCCATTCTAGCCGTAAATACTACGTGTATTGGATTTATTTTGTTCATTTGACCGTTGTGTCAGGCCAGGGTCAAGAAAATTTCACTTATACGATGTAAGCCGGTTTGGGGGAGGAAACCGGATTTCTTGAAATAAACCACCGGCTTTTGGTTACTTTCCTACCTGTGACATACAGATTCCCCATACATGGAAGGAGAAGCTGTGTATGCAGCTTTATGGAGACAGAAAACGAGATTTTTTTATCACAGTCACTCTTTGGCTGGGACTAAAAATGAAATAAAGTCTAATCTTACAACCGCCTAATCGTACAATCGTATAACCGTATAACTGTACAACAGGGCAACCGAACAACCGTACAACCTTACTATCGCCCGACAATTTAGAACTTACTGGTCCGACGGTTGACGAAGTCTTCGCAAGAGGGACCAATGTCGGTTTTTTATAACAGCTACCATACTCTCAAAGAAATGGTTGGTGATGTTTAGCTACAATGTAAACACCACCATGTTACTCAGACATCACCACGATATTACTTAAAATACAATCCCACGATATTACTCAAATACAATTCTACGGTATTACTCAAAATACAACCCCACGATTTTATTCTAAATACATTAAGACCATATTACTCAAATTACAACCCACGAGTGAGTAACTTACGATGTTACTCAGAATACAACACCCCACTTACTTACAATATATCTCTACGACATTACTCAAACTACATCAGCACTGCTTGCATGAAACACACCAGAACAGCGGTCATTAGAAAACGTCATCACATAATTACTTAGAACACTTGACAGCTGCATTTTTAAACACACATTCTCAGCGACATTATTCGCATCGCATAACAATGGCGTTACTCACAACTTTAACAGCAATATCGCTCACAGCACAGTACAACCATACCACTAACAAAACATTAAACCATTTTACTCACAACAAAATAAAATCATACTTGAAATTATATTGCCCACACCAAATTACAACCACATTACTCTCAACAAACCATAACGATATTTCAGCAAATCCCAATGCTATTTCTCACTACATATCACAAGAATATTACATGTACGTAGAGCCAATTTCAAAGATGCAACTCAAACCAAATGACAACAATATATCTTTCACCATATGAACGCAATATTACTCACATCTTCGAACTGTTGGTCCAACAAGATGTCGTTCAAAATATACGGGGAATATCCGATCAGATATCCGACGGATAACGTCAAGCTGTAAAGGAATAGCAAGTTAATGTAAATGGATAGTGGGTTGACGACGCGCATTCCCTCAGCTCACGGATATATAGCGTCAAGCAGCGAAAGTAAGTATCCTTGTGTTCATGGACTCTAGAAACACAGAGGACACCGAGTCAGTGCGCGGTTAGAGTCAACCTGGCAAGAACTGTTTGGTTGATTGATTGAGCGACGTTTATTTAATGTCACACTCAGGAGATCCTTGACTTTTCGACGGTGGGAAATTGGAGCGATCGGCGCAAACCACCAACCTTCAGCTAATTTTTGGCAAGCTTTATGGTGTGTAACGTACAGACCCCGGCCCGCTTGCGCGAAGCCCTCTTAACGTTACGAGTAGGTACCTACCATGACTACCATGTAGGTACCTTGAACCTAACCCACGACTGGCTACCCAGCATTTCTGCAAGTGGCTTGCCAAAAACGTATGATAGCACAATATTCCACGTGCGTCGGCGACCTCTTACTGTCTTCACGGCATCTGCGAAGAGTCATACCTTACAGATGTACAAATTTCCGGCCAAAGGCCGGAGCTGCACACAGTTTGAGATCGCATATCCTGCTGATCGACAGGGACACATATCCAACTCCCAACTCTGTAATACGACCCTGTACACATTCTCACGTTCACAATGCATGTGTATCAGTGGTACACAAATTGTTTATTACTGGACATTGTGGATGTGTTATACAAATCAAATTGTACTGCTAATACAGCAAAAATTGCCGATGCGCATTTTTGGCAGAATAATGTTTACATTCGTACAAAGTAGTTTTTAGAGAGAAACCACAAGGGAAAAACAACTTTACGGAGAAAGGAGTAACAGAGTTGGTTTCGTCACGGCCTGAAATCATAAGCCTTGCATGGTACATATACCCTCGAAGAGCGGTAGTCTCCTCTAGACACTCAGGTATTCTTCATTGATAAATCTCGCCACCGTATAAAGGACAACGTCATTAATATGACGTTAACGCTATGCAGTAAGAAAAAAATCCACGACTTCATCGAGGCTGTATTTGGCACGTTGGAAGAAACCGATGTGACTGAGATAAGCTTTGTTCAATATAAGCCTACCCTTACCTTTTCGATAGCCGTCTGCTTGGTTTTGCCTGTCCGCCTGCATTTTCTCTCAAAGACAGCTTAAAGAGGCTATATATACACTGGGAATTTCTGATTAAGAAAAGTCAATACTCGCGAATCAAATAAAATTTTCAGTACTTCATGAAACTGGCCCCTGTATTATTTAGAGGATTAACATTTAGCATTATCCAACGATTCGTACACAGACGACGCTGAAATTTTCTGACAGGTATTTATTTCATCCCTTCACAAATAATAACGAAGACGGCACTGGGTTTGCACTGATTGATTTTTTGTCAGAAATCTTCGGTATGGTCTCCTCAACGGTATACTTATAAAGTTATTTAACAATATTATAGCTATGCCACAGAGTGATCGATCAGCTGGCAAAGTTCCCATACATTTAAGGAATTAGTTATTGCAATTATACAATTATAACGTGCAAGTTTGACCGTCCACTGATAACCAGTACGTTTCGCGATTTATCTATAATATATACATTTGACGATTCAGTAGCAGCGTGAACGTTTGATGAATCAAATATAATGTAAACGTTTGCTTGACCAGTTATAAAGTAAATCCTAAATTAGGAACCGACCGACCCCACTACCTTTCTTAAGACGTCTATTATTTACATAGTCATCTTTTCTCCCCCATAGAGGGAATATGCAAACCCTGTCCGTACTCACTACAGTTACAGATACAGATCAAAATTGTGCTCCACTCACCACTGTTACAGATGGAGATCCAATTTCTGCCCGCACCCATTACCGCTACAGATGCAGATCTAAACCCTGTCTGTACTAACCAATGTTATAGATGCAGATCCAACCCGGCCCGTACTCACCACTGTTACACTTACCGATTTAAACCCCACCCGTATTCCATACTGTCCATGCTTCGCTTTCCAGGAGGGCCGGAATATAGTGTATATCATTGCGTCTATTGTTGGACTGGCTAATTTATGAAGGCAATAGATATCATGGTGGTCAGTCACTATCACGGCCTCTAGTAACTATCATGGCGGCCAGTAACTACCATGGAGACCAGTAGCTACCATGGCGGCCCGTAACAACCAATGCGCCGAGTAACTACCACGGTGGCCAGTAATTACCATGGCGGTCAGTAACTGCTATGGTGGCCAGTAGTTGTTGAGTACGACGTTAAATCCAAACCTTACATGCATACCGTCTGAACCAGCATAAACTCTTTCTGACGGTGAGTTCAGATTTGATGATAAGGAAACAAAGACATGCACGACAACTTTAACGCCTTGATATAATTGTGTGTACATACCACTGGAATAGTTCTCGCTGTTTGATCACAACAACCGCCAGCTTGAAGGCGAGCACTCAGACCCACTCTTACCCTGAAAGAAAGATCCACGTCATATCTATTCGTCAACTCTTTTGAATGGCCGGTGCTTAACGATGTTATGAAGAGATTTTACACATATGAGACTGGCCAGGTTGATTAGTGCAGGAAAACACAGTGGCAGGAGAAATCTACCGTCCTTGGGCAGTATTTTGACTTAAGGCCGCAGTTGGGTCAGCGAGAGATGGATTCCAGATTCTAGTTCCATTGCTTATAGGCATCTTGGTATTAAATTGAACATAACTAATGCAATTGAAGTGGCATTGCCAAAGTTAAAAAAGGTAAATGATATTCATGCACCTTTTCATTTATTTACATATTTATTTGCGATTTTACGTCGTACTCAGATTAAGATGGACTTGAATGCAGCTTTTCAGTCATTATGAATGCACGTTACTTTCCTTTAATCGGCTTGTACTTTAAGTTCTCATTTGGTTACATCGTCTACGTGGAACACAAAATCGTGCACAACGACGTCTGTGTGTGAAGACATGGGGAGAACAAAGTAGTGCATAGACGTTGTGGAATTTGGGGAGGTACAGGAACAATGTCTGGGTGCAGATTTAATTAGAGAACTGAGGAAGGAACAATGTCTGGGTGCAGATTTAGAAATGGGAGGATATTTAACTAGCGAACTAACACAGGAACAATATCTCAGTGCAGATTTAGAAATGGGAGGATATTTAATCAGGGAATTAAGGTAGGAACAATGTCTGGGTGCAGATTTAGAAATGGGAGGATATTTTACTAGCGAACTGACACAGGAACAATACCTCAATGCAAATTTAGAAATGAGAAGATATCTAATCAGAGAACTGACACAAGAACAATGTCTGGATGCAGATTTAGAAATGGGAGGATATTTAATTAGGGAACTCAGGAACAATAAAGAGGTCTAATTGGGCGACTAGTATAGAAATATGTCTGAGTGGAGAACCAGCATGCACAAATGCCTAACTGGAGGACTAACACTGAAAAATGTCCAAGTGGAGAATCAGAATAGAAATGTATCAAAGTGGAGAGCTAGCAGTGAACAGATGTCTTAGTGGAGCACCAGCACAGAGATGTGTCTTGTGGAGAACGACATGTAACACAGTAATATGTCTAAGTGGACTGCTGGCGTGGAAATATGTAAGTGGAGAACTAGTAATACGAGGACAATCGTTTAATTATTGTAATATTTATTATATAAAAATATAAATATGATCAAAATCCGCATTGAATACATTTGCTAAATGAAAAGGCCAAATTCTAGTGCCATTATATTTATTAAACATGTGTAACATTGTCATTTATAATATTATTACACAAAAGGAAATATATACCCAGAGGTGGTCACAAATAATCACCTTAAAAATATTTTCAAATATTCTTTCGTTCTGCAAGAGAAAATCGAAATAAATATTAAAGGCTATATCTGCTGATAAATTTTCACGCTTTCATCTGATGTTGGCATCGTTTTCATGTTTTCTTCTCCTTTTAGATGTGATCCAACATGGGAGTCGATATCTTAGTGAAGACCTAAAAGTTTAACAAGGAAACCAGCAGCAGAGTCCATATCTTAGTGAAGACTTAAAAATGTAACACAGAAAATGATGTCTAATGAAATAATGCAGGAGCGCTACTTACGTATATATCTGTTGTGGCGGGGAGAAATATCACAGATTTTGATATCTAAGTTAAAAATCAGCACATAAACAATGTATAGGCAGAGAACTTGATCAGGAATCGGTGGATAAGTGGACAAATAGCAAAGGAACTATTTCTAAGTGGAGAACTAGCTTTAGTGTCCTTACCTGCATGGGCTCATTTGAGGATATGGTACGGCAGTCAGCGTGGAAGTCCTGATTAAACCCATTCAGCAGACAACAGTCACCAATGTTTAACCAGTGGTTTGGTAAGAACAAGGACTTTTCTGAAGGATAGAAAGACTAAGGATATAAGCCATAATGATAAACACAGATAACAAGTTAATGTCAGCAGACTGGAGGCACTCATCGGCCTGTCACTCGACGCGAAAGTCCAGTCAGAAGAAACTCTACGAGTGATTATAACCTATGAGTAAAAAGTTAGCCTATTCCCTGTTACAGCTTAGTACAATAGAAGTTAATTAAAAAAATAAACATATCGTGTTACAATGTTATATCATTCTTACTCAGTTATAGAAATAAAATATGCTAAATGATAGGTTTCGTCCTGCGTAAACAAAAAGCATTAATAGTAATACATCATGACAGCGACAAATGATTTGTTTATGGCTTTTGTAAATGTGTGACATTTGCACATGGGTATAAATCATGCGCCCCTCTGATGCCTGATTAGATGACATTGTTCCCAAACTAACAACGGTTTGGTGACCATATTTAAGGTGTGTTCAGTTGGAGGAGCGCAGGATTGAAATCTGTCTCCATCATATATATGCAGAAATTCGTGTGGCAGTAGTGAGAATATTTCGGTATTGAATCCGGCTTGCTACCAGGAGACAACAGCTCTGATATAATTGAAGCAATGGCGAAAATTACCTCAATGAAACAAACCAATCTATTTCCTTTGAGTGACGTCGTCAGTCAAATGATTATACGCTACAGGAAAATGTTTTAAGATTTTAAAATTATTTAGAGTTGAACTTTCTTAAGATAAAACACAAGTGACTAACATAAGACACTGATGGCCCTAGATCTAACAGCCCACTAAATCACAGGGCACTAAGATCAGACATGACACCTTATCTAACCACAGTATACTGACACTAGACATGATACCACTCACTAACAGTACACTGACTCCAAACATGACACCCACCCAGTCACAGTACACTGATACCGGACATGATACGTACTCAGTCAAAGCACGCTGACACGAGGCATGATGCGCAAACCAATCACGGTACACTGCCACCAGACATGACGCCCTAAACTATTCACAGTAAGCTGACACCAGGACACTGACACGAGGCATGACGTCCATACTAATCACAGTGCACTGACACCAGACATGGGGCATCTCCGAAATACAGTGCACAGACACCAGATATGGCACCCACACAGTCACAGTGTACTGACATCAGACATGACACCCACACAATCACAGTACACCAACACCAGACATGACATCCACACACTCACAGTACACCGACATCAGGCATCACACCCACACAATCATAGTACATCGACACCTGACATGACACCCACACAACTACAGTAAGCTGACAACAGACATGACGCCCTGAACTATTCAGAGTAAGATGACCCCAGATATGGGAACTCTCCGTAATACAGTACACTGACGCCAGACGTGACGCCTACAGAATCACAGTACACTGACACTAGGCATGCCCACACAATCAGGGTACACTGATACTAGGCATGGCACAATACACTCACACCAGACATGACACCAAGAGGAATTACAATAAACTGACACCAGACATGACGCCTCATAGAATTTCAATATACTGACATCATATTTGACACCTCACGGAAGTACAATGTATTGACACTGAGCAGAACAGCTTTTAGCAACCTGTGCAGTGCATAATATGCCCTGTTTGAATTGCAGATAACCCGGGCTTATTTTTGTCAAACTGCTGCCTGTTTGTCAGTAGGCCGTAGGACCGACCGACAATGACAGTTTCATCAAGTATGATGGCATCAGTCTCGCGAAGTCGGTTTTCTTTTCTGAGA
Organism: Acanthopleura granulata; assembly: GCA_016165875.1. NCBI lineage: Eukaryota > Metazoa > Mollusca > Polyplacophora > Chitonida > Chitonidae > Acanthopleura > Acanthopleura granulata. The sequence goes on from JABBOT010000031.1 coordinate 1,799,953, forward strand.
CATGATTTACCATGAAAGGATAGCTTTGTATGGTCTGTAGGGATGATGTGGGGAAGAAGCTTTGAACAAACGATAGTCTTTGTTCAAAAACTTGACATGGCGTTCTGGCTTTCAGCCTTTTCTTGCAGGTGACAGACAGACGTTACTTTCTGACAATAAATTCACTCACACAGTCCTATACATATGAACTAACCCTGTCCATTTTCTCTGCCTTGTCTCTCTACAGTTACGTCGACCAAAGTCCTTGTCGGCATAAGTGGTGTGTGTCTTGTGTCTTGGTAGAACTTGATCATCTCACATCATCTCCAATTACTGATGCCTCATTTTGTTAAAGGGGCCTGCTCGATAGCCATTACTGAGAATATTCATTTTGTCTTCAGAACTGTGAATTGGTCGCCTTTACTAGGGGGCCCTTTTTGAGGCTGATCATTTCTATCACGTGAATGGAGAACCATCGCGCCCACATTTAGTGTAGTCCTAGGTGAAGAACCACGTGCAAGTTCTGTTAGATTCTGCCAACATGTAGGTCGGAAGTTGCCGTAGTGATCGTAAGTCAAAGAGTTCCACTCTCTAATAACTATTGGGTACGAGTGGCACACATTATTGTGCCAAAAATGCACATCCACGTAATTTTTGTGTAACAGCTGTACGCAACGCTGTAATTTGTTTAATACATCCACAAGGGACGTGTACTTTGTCCTGAACCGTGGCTTCTACCCAACTACTGTCCTGTAAGCAGATGTTAGGGAACCAATTTTCTCGGTGAGATCAGGAATCAGTCTGGGGTCACGTCATATCAAAGGCTTTAAAATGGTACGTCTTGCTGCCTCACATGGCGCTTAGCACTGAGAGATTAGAGCAAGGAAACAGCACTGGTCAGTATAATGTGACCGGGGGATGTGTTATTTCTGGTGTCTTTGGCATGATGTTCTAGTGGCGACGCCACTTTTACGGCATGGGTTCGCCATGCCCCAAGAGGACGCTGTATACATATCTTCTAAGGACTCCTCGTCGTCATATGACCAGAAAAATTGTTAAGTGCGACGTTCAACCCAATCGCTCACTCACGCACTCAGTGGGCAGCTGTGGCTCTCCGGCCGTACGTGGAACGGTCTCGTTTGCTTCCTCCGGGCTCTGCCCAGTGTCCTCCCACCATAATCGTGTGTGAAATATTCTTGAGTACGGCGAAAAACACCAATCAAATAAATAAATAAATAAATCTCAGCTCTCTGAGAATGATAAAATAAAGTTTTCTTCAGTACAGTAAGCTGGCCATTTCCACTGTATCCCTTTGGCTACAGGGTAGAGGGCATCAGGATTAGCTTCTTGCACTACCTTCCAAACCACATCTGTTGCATGAAGTATCACATGAGGATGAAAAACTTAAGAAACATTGCTACATGGATATTTATTACTTTTTGGTGAATTTTCTGCGTTTCATGTTTCTGTTTTAGCAGATATATTTTTTACGACGGGTCAGACACCTTGCGAAAAATGACACTTTTCTTTTGCAACGTCAAGAAGGGTGTGGTGTACTGTATCCTTCTGAGAACTTTTTCCGGTGTTGTGGACGATGAATGTGTTACGACAATTTCCCCCTCTGTTCGCCCTATTCTGTCGATATCTGGGACGCTGGGTCAAACAGATTTTCACCCCACAGAATGGCCCTGAAGCCCATTATTGTCAATTTAAAATATTAATATATAATTAAAGTACGGAGTAAATGTTTTCAGGGGTGTAGAGGACGATTACCTTTTAAAAGTGTTTTTGGACCTCACTCTAGGCTTGCATATTCATTTAAATTTTACCCATATATTAACTTTAGACTTCATAGTACAAATTCATTTTTCGAATTAGTTTTCCCTTTATAAATTCCCACATTTTCACTTTAGACTTCACTTCACACGCCTACATATTTATTTTAGAATCATCCTACATACATATATATTCACTTTAGGTTCATCTTCGATTTTGCTTCCAATTCATAAATACCCACCTATTCACTTTAGACCTCACGCCACAACCTACATTTCCATTTAGGTTCTTCCTATACACCAACATATTCACTTTGGGCTTCAACTTATGCACCTACACATTTAGCTTTCACCTTACACAACAAGATATTCACATTATGTTCACCTTACACACCTACATATGCATTTCATGTTCACCTAAACCACCTCCATATTCACCATACACACCAACATATTCATCTCACACACTTCAGGTTCACCTTACATTCCCATGTATCCATATTACACACACTCACTTCAAGTTAACCCTACACACCAACACATTCACTTTACGTTCGCCTTACATATATTGCACATATTCAGTTTATGTAAGCTTACGCACTTGACGTTCACCTTACTCACAATTTAGTTTCACCCTGAACACCTACATATTTACTTTAGGTTCACCGTACACACCTATATATTTATCTTAGATTCAAGTTGCAAAGCACCATGTATAATTCAGGTTCACGTTACACACTTCCATGCACACATTCAGTTCAAATTCACCTTTAACACCAACATATTCACTTTAGGTTTAACTCATCCACTTGAGGGTTCATTTTATTGCCTTAAGCTTGGTGATTCCTTTTTGTTTTCAACTTAAGCATCTACACAATTAGTTTTTTCATCATTAGTTAACTTCAAGGGCTTAGTGTGTTCAAATTTAACTAAATGCCTTATAATGTGGTATCCAACTCTACATATAATAGGAATCATAAGAAGTTTAGTTTGTTCAAATTTAACCAAATTCTTCGTGAGGAGATCTCAAGTCTTTATATTGCAAGGAAGAATTAAACTTTGGTGTATTTAGACATACGGAAATGCCTCGTGATGAGGAATTCACCTCTCAATATAACAAAGGAATGTCAAAAGTTCGTTTTCGAAAGTTTACCTTCAACTCGTCAGGTGCAATGCATCCTTGGCTGTAAATACTACATGCAACGGGTAACATCAATATTTCAGTGTGTTCACACCCAATCAAACACCTCGTCATGTGGTACCATGTCTTTACATAGCTAAGTATCTCCAAAAGTTTAATTTCTTAATTAAATGTCTAATGATACGCTATCCAAGTACATAGCTAGATAACTTCAAAAATTTAGCTTGTTCAGATATAGGGAAATGTTACCTGTTGTTTTTTCATGTCTGCATCTATCAAGAAAACTTAAACTGTATATACAAACATGGAATACATCACAGGATTTTTTGTTGACTTTCAACGCATTCGCTTTTAGATGTAACTTAGCGGGGATGGGGGGGGGGGTGGATTGGGTTTTTTATTGTAAGCCTCCCCGCCCCCCAGGGAGCCCAACTCCCAGCCCCTGCGTCGGCTAATTTCTGAAGCACATCAAGCCATATGGTGTTCGCGTGCATAAACTTTTGCCATTTATCTATGTGCACAAACGGACGTTCACATTCAGAGATATTTGCCCCAGCCCCAGCTCCGGCTTCTTGCTGCACATCAAGCCATATGGTGTTCGCGGACAGAAACTGTTGCCAATTGTTTATGTAGACAAACATCCGTTGAAATTCACAACATGTAGGAGAGCAATAAGGGACGGCCCACAATCCCAGCCGGCCCGATCTCTCCGTTTAGATACCCAGGTTATTACCGATGCATTAATGCAATCAACATGCCCAAGAGACACAACGCATGAAAGTGGCTCACCTTAAGCTCAACAGAGCTCTGCGGTGAAAGCTGTCTTGGTGGTTTCTGTAAGGTTCACCTGGCAAGGCTTCGTAAGGGCTCATGCACACAGCCTTGCCCAATTTTGGTGGTCGGCGTTACTAACAAACAAAGGCTCTGTCTCGCGTGCGGATATCGAAATGCGTGGTGGTCTGATAAGAGGGCAGTGCAGAAAGAATTTGCACGTCTGTCCGCCATTAAAATTCCCGTTTAAAGACGTGGCTACATGTGATATCCCAATCCAGTAGTAAGATGACTACTATGGATTACATGACTGATGAGATTCTTGTAGAGTACGAACTCGAGACTCGATGAACATATTCCAGAACACACCGAAAACTGCCTCAATCGGCCGTTGAGGCCACAACGGCCATTCATCGACATAGATGATCAGGTCCCTCTCCCAGTCCAGCCCCTGGCTGAAGACAGGGTTGAGATTCTGAACGATGCCAAAGACCAGTTTGAAGTCGATAGCCCCACTAAAGTCTTCTCCAAGTGGCGGATGGAAGCGGATGACCCACTCGACATCGGCGATATTGAAATCGCTGATGGTATACATGCTAGAGCCGGCCGACTGGCATTGGTCGCTCGCATATTGGACGAGAGGGCAACTCAGTTTCTCCGCGCGCTTCCTGAGGGGGATGGGTTCTTACTCCGAATCAAGTTCCTGCGTGAGCGGAACGAAGACGAACGGGTTGTTGAAGACAACTTTGACCCAGTCCGGTCGTCTTACAGGACGGCCGCACCCACTAGACACGGGGCTTTAACGAGAGGCTCCAAATTATCTGCACCAAGCTACGTAACCCCGAACTGGCGGGAAGAGCCTTCGACGAGAATCATTCTGCAGGCATCATGGCCAAAGAAATGGCTGGAAGCCAACCCCAGCCAATCTGCTCCACAACATCCAGAAGGCCTGCGTCCAGCATGGCCACGACGGGCTGTGGAACATGACGGACTAGGACACCCGAGACATAGTCAGCATCGACATGAACGCCTGCTACCAGGCCTCCTTTCATGCCCACCTTGTCGTGTGGTAGAAAAAGCAGGTGAGTTTGATGGACCTCATTTGGTGCAGCAACATCAAATCTTGGCCATGGAATATGCCCTGGTCATGGTAAGAAAATCTGCCAGATGGCCTGTTTTGTCAATCAATCGCGAGCTGTGCCTTCAGAGACTTTCGCAGCAGAAGCTAGTTTCTTGATGGTGGCAATGCCTCTCCAGTAGCCCTTGGGGTTATAGTATAACTTCGATACAAGATTAGAGATCTGGTCGGCCATGGTAGTAGGCACCATGAGCTTATACTGTTGCACACTGAATCAAAGTCCTTGCCTAAACATGTGTCCATTGCATTTCAGAATTTTACAGTCGGAGAATTTGTGCCTAGTTTTTCACTGTTAAAAATGCCAGAGGATGAGCCATAGGGCACTGGAGTGTAAGTCTGCCAGACGTTGCTGACGATGTGGTGAGAATCAGGATTATTTTGATTGTCCTAATCTGGAGGCCCCAAAGTGCTGCAATTGCATTGGCGACCACTCTGCTGCCTTTGGTGGATGTCTCGTGAGAAAGGAAGCCAATAAAGCTCAGTTTATTAAAACCGATGAAAAATTTTTTTGCAGAAGCATTGAGGATTATCAGAACAGATTCCAGGAAAGCACAAAAATGCCCAGTATAGTCGTTCTGTAACACAAACGGCTGTGCCTTTTCCCACTGCACCAATTGACTCTACCTCCCCCAACCTCGCCCCCTCTGAGGACCCTGCGACCTATTAACCAAGCTATTTGGAAACATGCTCTGGAGGCTAGAGGTGAGGACAAAGGCAGTCAAGTGACGTCTATTGAGTCAGGTGATTTACTGGTAAAACTGATCGCTTTTTGTAACAGAAATTGTTTTTGTGTTTCGTAAAGTAGAGAAAAATGACGACAAGCTGCAGCAAATATTTTCTTCAGCAAATCGCTACCTTGGAGAAAATGCAATTTCATTCCCCAAACTAATGTCAATATTAAAATCTAGTAGATTATCCGCTACCCATGGATTATGCTGTGTAGTATTTACCTAATATCATGACTTTTAATCTACTTCATCAAAATATTCAAAGTTTGTTTGCGCATGGTCAAGAATTCAAAAAGTGCCTTTTAACTTACCAGAATTACCATTTACTATATGTTTACAGGAGGCCTTTCTTAATGAGCGTTTTCAGTTCATGCAACCCGAATTCACGGCAATTAGGAAGGATCGGGAAGGCCGAGGGAATGGCCTGCTTACATGAATTCGAGATAATGTCTCGTACTCTGAAATAAAGTTGCCTAATGTAACATCATTTGAATGTCAATGTGTGTGTTTAGCTGTTAAGTTTAGTAAGTGTGTTAATATAATTAATATCTACAACCGTTGCAAACGCTTAGCTGATGATGAACTAACAACTGTGTTGATATCTGTAAGTGGACCTACAGTTATTTGTGGTGCCTTAAATGCTCATAATCGCATATGGGGTAGAATTGTTGCAGAATTTATCGATACGAATGGCTTTGCTTTTTTCAATACTCGCGCGGGGATACGAATTTATATTCGGACTGGTAATATATCATGCCTGGATCTTACATTTTGTTCTGCTAATACAAGTGCTGGCTATTCTTGGTCTGTGGATCAACTTTCACCTTGTGCCAGCGACCATTATCCCTTGCATGTTGGCATTGGTAAGCCGTTATGTAACAACTCCACTGGTAGGCTATCAAGACGGAAAACTGAAGATGCTGCCTGGAGTTCTTTTTCAGCTTTGGCTAAGTAAAGTTTCGGAAACTGATTGTAGTTAGTGAAGATTTGGATGAGTTTAATGATGCAGTTTTAGGATACATTGTCAGAGCAACCGAAAGCAGTATACCGAAGACATCAGGAAGACCGTGTCCGAAACCTCCGGTACCCTGGTGGAATGAAGAATGTAGGGAGGCCATCAACGCTCGGAAGAAAGCTAAAGACAGAACAAGGCGTACGCTAATCCATCTTGATATAATAGACTACAAGAACAAGAAGGCTCAAAGAATAATCAAGAGAGCCCAGAAGGCTTATTTGCGAATGTTTGGCTATACAATAAACTCTAAAACATCTTTTAAATCGGTTTTGCAAAAGGTTAACGCAGTTAGGGGAAACCACTCTACCTCATCTGTACCCACTCTAAGTAAAAAGTATGTAAAGTGTATAAGTGATATAAAGCTAATATATTGTGTAAAACTTTTGCTTTTTTCAATAGCTATGACAATTGTGATTCAGATTTTGAGCATTACAAAGATGACCTTGAGAAGGAGTGTGACTCTTCAAATATTATGTTAAACGATATGGTAATAAACAATGACTTTTTCTCTGGCAGAAGGTAAGCAGGCTATCTGTAGAAGTAACAGTAGTTCGCCAGGAGAAGATGGTGTCCATAATTGTATGTTGGGTAATATGCCTGACTTTTTAAACATATTATTACTTCTTTTTAACCGTGTTTGGAATTCCATGACGATACCATTTTTGGCCTGGGGTAAAGCGATTGTGGTGCCTGTTCTCAAGCCCGGAAAGCCTTCTTCTAATCCGTTATCCTATAGATCCATCTCCCTCACCAGTCATTTATGTAAACTGAGGGAGCTTATTGTCAGTGGTCGCCTAACGTGGCACCTTGAAATTAAAGATCCTTTTCTCCCCATTACAGTGTGGTTTTAGACGAAAAGACGGACAACAGAACATGTAGTTAGGTTGAAAACTGATATTAAGAATGGATTGTTAAACAAGGAATGTTTTAGCACTTTTCTCAGATGTGAGAAGGCATATCATATGGTGTGGAGAAGAGGTGTGCTGAAGAAAATGGCAGACATGGGTTTGGGCGGAAAGATATTGGCATGAGTCATAAACTTTTTGTCTAATAGACAAATGTTTGTTCGTGTAGGTAAAGAATTCTCAGACCCTATTACTACGGAGAATGTTTCTCTCAGGGAAGTGTCATTTCACCGTTATTGTTCAATATCTTGATAAATGATCTTCCTAGTGTTGTTTATACTAGAACTAAATGTGGTCTTTTTTCAGATGATAAAGCCGTATGGGCGTCGTTCAAAGGTTTTAAATTGGCTCATAAGTACCTCCAAAACAGCCTAAACTCTTTTTTTTTCCTGGGGAGTGGGGGAATAATGGGGCTTTAAATTCACTCCTGTTAAATCCGAAGGTATGATATTTACTCCTAAAGCATAATGCCGGACTCTCCCCTTTTTTTGGGTGATGAAAAATACTTTAAATACTTAGGTGTGCGGTTAGATAAATCTCTGACCTGGTCTTAGCACATTGATTAAATAGTTGTTAAATGTGCTAAGGCCATTAATTTAATGCGATCCATCTCTGGAACTTCATGGGGGGGGGGAGATAAAACCTCTTTATTGATGTTATATAGGGCTCCCATTCTGTCAAGAATGGATTACTGCTGCTAAGTATTTGATTCAGCGGCCCAGTCAGTTACAGGTAAGCTACACAGTATCCAGTATAGAGCGTTATCTGTTTGTACTGGTGCAATTAAAGGGCCTCGTTACGTTGTTCACAGGTGGCCCTCAGTGAGCTCCCATTGTCGATTAGAGGTAAGCTCAGAACTTTAAAATACTCGCTTGTTCTCAGGTCGTTCTCCGATAATCCTACTTCTCAATTATTACAGCCTTCATATTATGATTTTCTGTACAATGGGCGCTATTCCAGAAACTTTAGCATACGATCAAGAGATAGCCTTGTTGACGTGAGTGTTGACCTGACCGAGCTGGGAAAAGCTACTCCTTTCCCGCACCCGCCTGGGCTCCTCCAAGTACCTAATGTTTGCAAAAATGGCGTTGAGTGAGAATACCCGCAAATTTGACCAACCTAACCTTATCTGCTTGCATCAAGAAGTGTGGACAGGGAAGTGTGGCATTGGGTTTGCAGTGCCGGAAATAAAATCAAGCTATTCATTTAGAATGTCTGATAAATTGTCGGTCTTCACATGTGAGTTATTAGCAATCCACTGCTCTTTACTCTGGCTTGAGGAATATAGACCAGTGAGGTTAAATTTTGCAAACTGTTCATCAGTTTGTCCCTTTGATCATGTTTAAATTATTGTGTCTAATGTTTGTCTGCAACTATGGAGCATCGCTGTATCACATTTAGTTTCAAGCTTTTTGAAAAATCACATTAAAACAGATAACAGATTGATGCCTTCCAGCCTGTCAATTTGACAATTTTTGGCCGTATCTAAGTGGTTGCTGTTTGCCTGCATGATATCTCTATGCACTATGCAACTGGATTTAACAAAATTTAGATATTTCTCTTGTTCACTGAACCACTCAGTTGTGTGTCTTTTGGTGATTGCACGACTCCTTATAAATACTAATATTTTTCTACATATCTTTTTATTTAGACCACCCTGCCTATCGACAAAGTTTACGAGGATGCCATCGGAAGAGTTCAATCCTCGGGACGACATAAAGGATATCCAAATTGCGGAGGACGGCATCATGACGAACTACCTCCACGAGCGAAGCTCTGCTGGTAGTGGCTGCACTGTGCCACAAACAAGATATTCAGTTCTACACTCATCTGAAACTAGATCTTAGGCATAGTGAAGAGGCGGTTTTTGGACTGCCCAGAGTTAATAGAGAGGACTACCGAGAAGTTGTGTATTCCTAACAGTAACTTAGGCATTATGAACAATACTCTGGACAATAATCGTGCGCTGAATCAAAGATGTGCCATGCTACTGTCTGACTGTATTTCCTTCATCTAATACACTGTTATGAATCCTTGTTCGGGTTTGCTGTGAGTTTTTAGTGTATCATCATTTCAGTGGGCCGTTAAAAGCTAACAAATGTTATTCATTTGATTTTGGTTTACTCTGGGATTTTATTATTTCACATGTGTGAAGGTGGCCAGTAAAAACATAAAGAGACACCGAATTGTTTTAAATATCATGTACAAAAATGATATTCCGCAGGTGTCTGTTTTTAATTGCTGATCAGCCCCTCACCAAGACATGGTGATCAGCCCATCATTGAAAAGTGGTGATCGGGACATCACCAAATAATGGTGATTAATAAAGACTCTCATCATTTCCAGCCATCACCAAAAAAAGTGATGGAAGTCAGCAAACTTCGGTGACGGCCATCGCTAAATTTTGTGATGACGATAAATCGTGACGGTCTTCAGTCATTACCATATTTTGGTGATGAGCTGATCACCATGTTTGGTGATGTGCTGATCACCATTTTTTGGTGATACTTTTCACCATTTTCCCGGCTGTATATAGTGTGTGGAGTTTCTCAAGTGTAAAGTATTAGGCGAGAAAGCATTTCCATTTGTTTTCTTTCGCTGCCACGCCCCACAGTCATATGATTTTAATGCTTTAATTCAATGCTTTAATTTAATTCTTTTTATTTCCAAAGTAATTGATTTGTTCTTCTGCAATACGTCTCAGTTATTTCTGTTCCATCAGTTGAAATAAAATTTGTGTATACTCTTATCAGTGTACTTTATATTTTCTAAGATGCAAAAGTAACTTTTGGTTTTTCGTCTTTTTCAAACCATCTAGCTTTTGCTGTCAACAACATTCCTTTTATTTTCACTTCTCTGATGCTCTCTGATTCTCTCTGTCGTTTAGTTGTTGTAACTTGCAACACGGCATGGCTTGTATACCTTAGCGCATTTGTTTTCCTTTCCAATTCCTTGCCCAATTACATTTTCGGTTTTCTTCTTCTAAGCTGAGAATGATGTAGATTGCCCCTTAACACCGTTAGAAAAGTATCTAAAAATAACTGATTTCGTGCTGAAAATTGTATATCTGTGTGATGTATTTTTATAACAGATATCTTACAACATAAGCCTAATTACTCCGCTCTGTATTTAAGCACCGCTTTGAATACCACAAATACAACATATAAGTAAGAGATAAAAACTAAAAGTTACAAGTAAACATTTAAAAGCCATAACTTGTTCCCATGTCACGCTAGCAGACATTCATTTTTTTTTTTTTTAGATATTTTGTTCATGGTTCGGCCCTTCTAAGGCGTATCATACAACTGCGTGTTGGCATTTTCCATCAGTCCCATTGAAAAATTAATCAATGACTATTTTTATTTACTTCTTGGTGTGAGATTCTTTTGGTCACTGCTCTGTGTTAGCGTGCTATCCACCTTGGACACGGAGTTCTCATGAATATATTAAGAGCAACATGTAACGTAAACTCACTTAACAGGTAAGCAGCATGTATGTGGAGAATTCCTAAAATTAACATTCCACTACGGAGCCATATGTACTATCTCACTTTCTAAATAGATATCCCCCCTTTCTTTTAGCGCATGCACAGGAAAGGGACTGACGACCTCAGTGAATTATGTCATTCCCAGACAAGTAAAACATCTTTGTGTAATACACAATTTCACAGTGACGACCTACTTTCGATTCGGCAGGCTGTTCGTCATGCACTGGTAATAAAGGTGCTTCAAATGTATACCCTGTCATTTCCGTCGGACCTAAAATGCACTTGTTAACAGAAAGCAAATATTACGCTGCGCTTAACTTGAGGTGTTCGTGTATTATTTTGGCACCTGAGTGATATCTCAGGCCGCTAAGTTAAGCAAAGTCTGTAGTATGAAACCCCACCAAATATTAGCGACGGTAGAACCGACCGGGAAAACACAAGATGTTAGCAAGTGCTCAGTGTGCTTAGGTTGGAGATCGGGCAGCGGGCGGTAGGAGCTATACTGCATGGGGATGGCAAATGTCTGCGCGATTCGGGCAGGCGTTGTGATTGTTTACGGTGAGATGTCGTCGGCAGAGAGCGGTTGATAAAGACACACCGAATCACACACAAATCGATTTCATGTAGAACACTGTCGTAAACGAGACATCCGAGAAAATTTCACTGAGTGACCTACATACAATATAAGTACCATATACGCTGGCCGACTGGTCTACAATGGCAGCCAAGGATTCGTTTTCTGAGTTCCGATTCAGCAGGAACGTCACGAAAAAATTCGACCAGCACAGGCGGTTTTTCGTGACACGTCTTCGCTGTACAGATTTTCTACCCTACATGATGCATGTTGAAGGATTTGACAAAGGTAAGATTTATCCGTCATTGTTGATAACTTAGCATTGGTAATTACAACAGCAGTGGACCTATACTGACATGGGACATGTAATCATTGTGCGGCTCATAGGGCAGTGGACATACATGAAGATGTAAGGGAGGTGTGACAGTGAACATACTTGTAGATGTGAGGCTGATATAGCAGTAGACATACTTGTCGATATAACCCTGGTATGGCAGTGGGCATACTCGTAGCCTAGCATGGCAGCGGTGATATTTATAGATAGCGTGGTATTGCAGTGGACATACTGGTAGATAAGAGGTTGGTATAGCAGTGGACATACTTGTAGAGGTGAGGCTGGTATGGTAGTGGGCATACCTGTAGACATCAGGCTGGTATGGCAGTGGACATTCCTGTGGACTTGAGGCTGGTATGGGAGTGGGCAAACTACTACCTGTGGTTCTGGCATGACAGTGAACCTACTTGTACATGTGAGGCTGGTATGGCAGTTTGCGTAGTTGTAGATGTATGGCTGGTATGACAGTGGACATACCTGTGGATTTGAGGCTGGTATGACAGTGGACAAGCCTGTAGATTTGTGGCTGGTATGGCAGTGGACATACTTGTAGGTGTGAGGCTGCCTATGGCAGTGGGCATAGTTGTAGATGTGGGGCTGGTATGACAGTGGAAATGCTTGTGGATTGGAGATTGGTATGGTAGTGAAAATACTTGTACATGTAAAGCTGTTGTGGCAGTGAGCAAACTTCCAGATGTGAAGCTTGTATACCACTGGACATACTTGTAGATGTGAGGCTTGTATACCACTGGACATACTTGTAGATGTGAGGCTTGTATACCACTGGACATACTTGTAGATGTGAGGCTGGTATATCAGTGGGCATATTTGGAGATCTGAAGCTAGTGTGGCAGTGGGCAAACTTCAAGATGTGAAGCTTGTATACCACTGGACATACTTGTAGATGTGAAGCTTGTATACCACTGGACATACTTGTAGATGTGAGGCTTGTATACCACTGGACATACTTGTAGATGTGAAGCTTGTATACCACTGGACATACTTGTAGATGTGAAGCTTGTATACCACTGGACATACTTGTAGATGTGAGGCTCGTATATCAGTGGGCATATTTGGAGATCTGAAGCTAGTGTGGCAGTGAGCAAACTTCCAGATGTGAAGCTTGTATACCACTGGACATACTTGTAGATGTGAGGCTGGTATATCAGTGGGCATATTTGGAGATCTGAAGCTAGTGTGGCAGTGGGCAAACTTCCAGATGTGAAGCTTGTATACCACTGGACATACTTGTAGATGTGAAGCTTGTATACCACTGCACATACTTGTAGATGTGAGGCTTGTATACCACTGGACATACTTGTAGATGTGAGGCTGGTATATCAGTGGGCATATTTGGAGATCTGAAGCTAGTGTGGCAGTGGGCAAACTTCCAGATGTGAAGCTTGTATAGCTGAGGACATACTTGTAGATGTGAGGCTGGCATGGCAGTGGACATATTTGGAGATCTGAAGCTGGTGTGGCAGTGGGCATACCTGTAGAGATTAGCCTGATATGGCAGTGGGCATACTTGTATGACAGTGGGCGTATTTATAGATGTGAATTTGGTAAGACAGTGGGCATATTTATAGAAGTATACCTGGTATGGCAGTGGGTATACTTGTAGATATGAGGCTGGTATGGCATTGGGCCTATTTACAGAAGTAAGGGTGGGATCGCAGTGGACAGACTTGTAGATGTGTGACTACCATGGCAGTGGTCATACTTTCAGATGTGTGGCTGATATAGGACTGGACATATCTGTAGGCATTAGGCCCATATTCCAGTGGGCCTACTTGTAGATATGAAACTGAAATGGCACTGGGCGTATTTATACATGTGAAATTGGTAAGGCAGTGGGGGTAGTTATAGAAGTAAGCCTGGCATGGCAGTTTACATACTAGTAGATATGAGGCTGGTATGGCAGCTGACGTATTTATAGATGTGAGGTTGATATGGCAGTGGGCGTATTTATAGAAATAAGCCCGGTATGGCAGGGGTCATATTGGCAGATGTGAGGCTGGTATCTAGGTGGACGTATTTGTAGATGTGAGACTGCTACGGCATTAGACATACCTGTAGATATCAGGCTGGTATGGCAGTGGGCATACCTGCAGATGTGAGGCTGGTATGGCAGTGGGCGTACATGTAGATTTTAGGCTGGTATTATGGTGGACATACCTGAAAATGTGTCGCTTTTATGGCAGTGGGCGTACCTGTAGAAGTGATGTTGGTATTCCAGTGGGCGTACTTGCAGATGTGAGCCTGGTATCACAGTGGACATACTTGCAGATGTGAGGCTGGTATGAGAGTGGACATACCTGTACATGTGAGGCTGGTATGACAGGGGACATACTTGTAGATGTGAAGCTTATATGGCCGTGGACATACTAAGCCTGTAGATTATAGGCTGGTGTGACAGTGGACATAGCTGTAGATTTTACCTGGTGTGACAGTGGAAATACCTGTAGATGTGAGGCTGGTATTAGAGTGGACATACTTGTAGATGTGTTGCTTGTATGGCAGTGGGCATACTTGTAGACGTGAGGCTGGTATGGCAGTGGACATACTTGTAGATGTGAGGCTGGTATTACAGTGGACATACTTGTAGATGTGATCCTGGTATTTCAGTGGGCATACTTGTAGATGTGGGGCTGGTATGGCAGTGGGCATACTTGTAGATGTAAGGCTTTTATGACAATAGGCAAACGCGTAGATGTCAGTCTGGTATGGTAGTGGACATATCTGTAGAGGTCAGACACTTATTGCAGTGGACATACTTGTAGATATGAGGCTGACATGACAGTGGACGTATTTATAAATGTGAGATTGGTATGGCAGTGGGCGTATTTATACAAATAAGCTCGGTATAGCCCTGGGCATACACGTAGATGTGAGGCTGGTGTGACAGTGTGCCTACCTGTAGGTGTGTGGCTGGTATGGCAGTGTGCCTACCTGTAGAAGTGAGGTTGGTATTTCTGTTTGCGTACTTGTAGATATGTGCCTGGTATGACAGTGGACATACCTGTAGATTTTAGGCTGGTATGACTGCAGACATACCTGTAGATGTGAGACTGGTATGGAAGTGGACATACTTGTATCTGTGAGGCTGGTATGGGAGTGGACATTCCTGTGGACCTGAAGCTGGTATGGGAGTGGGCAAACTGGTAGCTGTGGTTCTGGCATGACAGTGGACATACTTGTACATGTGAGGCTGGTATGGCAGTTTGCGCAGTTGTAGATGTATGGCTGGTATGACAGTGGACATGCCTGTAGATGTGAGGCTGGTATGACAGTGGACATACCTGTAGATGTGAGGCTGGTTTGAGAGTGAACATGCCAGTGGATTTCAGCCTGGTTTGGGTGTGGGCGTACTTGTAGATGTGAGCCTGGTATGGCGATGGTCGTACTTGTAGATGTGAAACTGGTATGACATTGGACATACCTGTAGATTTGAGGCTGGTGTGACAGCGGACATACCTGCAGATGTGGGGCTGGTATGGCAGTGGGCATATTTGTAGATGTGAGGCTGGTATGGCAGACGACATACTTGTAGATATGAGGCTGGTATAGCAGGAGGCGTATTTATAGATGTGAGATTGGTACGACAGTGTGCGTATTTATAGAAGTAAGCCCAGTATGGCAGTTGACATACTTGTTGATGTGAGTCTGGTATGGCAGTGGACATGCCTGTGGGTTTGAGGCTGGTTTGGGAGTGGGCATACTTGTTGATGTGAGGCTGGTATGGCAGTGGACATACCTGTGGGTTTGCGGCTGGTTTGGGGGTGGGCATACTTGTTGATGTGAGGCTGGTATGGCAGCGGACATGCCTGTGGGTTTTGAGGCTGGTTTGGGAGTGGACATACTTGTTGATGTGAGGCTGGTATGGCAGTGGACATGCCTGTGGGTTTTGAGGCTGGTTTGGGAGTGGGCATACTTGTTGATGTGAGGCTGGTATGGCAGTGGACATGCCTATGGGTTTGAGGCTGGTTTGGGAGTGGACATACTTGTTGATATGAGGCTGGTATGGCAGTGGACATGCCTGTGGGTTTGAGGCTGGTTTGGGAGTGGACATGCCTGTGGACGTGACTCTGGTATGACACAGGACATGAATGTGGATTTGAGGTTGGTAGGACAGTGGACATGCCTGTAGGTGTGAGGCTGATTGGGAGTTGGCATACTTGTAAATGTGGGGCTGGTAGGACAGTGGACATAACTGTAGATGTGAGGCTGCTATTTCAGTGGACATAGTTGTAGATGTGAGTCTGGTATGGCAGCGAAGATACCTGTATATGTGACCCTGGTATGGCAGACGACATACTTGTAGATATGAGGCTGGTATAGCAGGAGGCGTATTTATAGATGTGAGATTGGTATGACAGTGCGCGTATTTATAGAAGTAAGCCCAGTATGGCAGTTGACATACTTGTTGATGTGAGGCTGGTATGGCAGCGAAGATACCTGTATATGTGACCCTGGTATGACAGGGGACATACTTGTAGATGTGAGGCTGGTATGACAGGGACATACTAAGCCTGTTATTGCAGTGGACATTATAAGTTATCCATGTGTTGAGAAAGGTGTACGGATACTTTAACCCTGGGTGCGAAACGTTGAGCCGCAGGTGAAGGGCTGACATTTTACCCCCAGGGTTTAAATCCCCATGTACCCTTCAACACGCAGATAACGATTTTGCCCCTGCAGTTTTCATCAAATATAAAACCGTTCTTATGTGTGTAAAGATGACCTACAAAAAAGCTACGCAAGCCACTTCCACCGCAGACACGCGGCCCTGTTATTGTAACGTGACATCACAATGACATGTCAAGGAATGTAATGTCACAAAACAATGGCGCCTGCGCGAAGCGGCTCATGCAAATGTTTGCACAGCAGTTCTTTTTCTCATTCCCTTGTGAACTTAAAAATATATCGATCAATACCTATAAATAAATTCAAAGACAAATGCAAACTATTTTGTTCCGCAACATGTTCAACAAAGCCTTTACACGCACCAATGCGGTCGCTGTGAGTTCAAGTCCAGCTCATGCTGGCTTCCTCTCCAGCCGTCGAAGGTTTGCAAGCAAGCTACGGATGGTCGTGGGTTTCCCCCGGGCCCTGCCCGGTTTCCTCCCACCATAATGCTAGGCGCCGTTGTATAAGTGAAATATTCTTGAGTACGGCGTAAGACACCCATTAAATAAATAAATAAATTTATTTGTGATACAAGTGGGAGTTTATTTTTTCGAAAGGGGGCTGTGCAAATTTTATCAATAAAAGTCACCATGAGAACGCAACAATGTTCTCTCGTGACGTAACAAGTGCAGTCAGCCAACAGTTGAAATTTTTACTGGCGCCAGGCTGCGAGTTTGAACAGTGCTGTACAGAAAATTGTAAGACACATGTTGTTAAAAGTTGAGTGAGACATTAATCCAGATGATGCAAAATCAATGGGATTTAGTTGCTATGCAGCTGCCTGAAAGAGGACACGCATAATGGTTTTGTTTTGAACAGAAGAAGTGGACAAAATTTGCTTGATTTGGAATGGTAAGGGATAGCTTGGGGAAGTTCTTGTGATTGCGCCATCAGTGACTTGCAGGGGGATAACCATGCTAAGCACAGTATGAGCACAGTGGAAAATACTAATGGTCTTCTGCTTTGTGAAGCATTCCCTAATATAACTTGGCGCGGAACTTTCATTTTTTTAGCCGCTCATATACATTATGTGTTGCTACTCGAACACACGCAATACACCGCACAGACAGGTCAGTGGCTTGTGTAAAGGCCTTAGCAGAACAGTAAGTTTTTGTAGTTTTAGTACGATTTCCACTGATGCCCAAAATGAACAGAATGAAATGGCACTGTTTTAGGGATGTAGCTGTGATGAATTAGAGCATACTTTGCAATGTCTTCATCCGTGCTAACTTTAAAAGAAACTGAAGAAATTTGAGTCCAAGACTTACAAAAATAGAACGATATTTTTTTCTTTTAAACTACGGTCTACAGCTTATTTACATAAATAGAGAGTAAAAATTGTTTGTTTGAATTCATTTTTGTATTGAAAACCGATGTAGGGCAGCCAAGAAATGCATGCTTTTATGCAAACATCACCAAATCTTTTTGAGGTAAGAGTAGTGCTTACGGGCGGCGGGGTGTAAATATATTTTATTCTCAGCTGAGGTATCAACTGAAAAAAAATCAGCCAATGGGAATAGATAATCACGGGTGTTGTAAGGCCATACTTGTAGATGTGAGACTGGTAAGGCAGTGAACATTCTTGTACATGTCAGCCTGGTAAGGCAGTGGATGTTCTTGTACTTGTGAGGTTGCTATGGAAGTGGACATACTTGTAGATGTGAGCCTGGTAAGGCAGTGGACGTTCTTGTACATGTCAGCCTGGTAAGGCAGTGGATGTTCTTGTACTTGTGAGGTTGCTATGGAAGTGGACATACTTGTAGATGTGAGCCTGGTAAATCAGTGGACGTTCTTGTAGATATGAGGTTGCTATCACAGTGAGCATACTTTTAGATTTGAGTCTGGTATTGCTGTGGTCAAGCTTGATGATGCAGGGGTGGTATGACTGTGGACAAATTCGTTACTAACAAAAGCCTGACGATGGTGCTCATAGATAGATTGTTTCTATGCATAGACATGTGGCGTAAATGAAACTGTTAAACATCAAATACAGTTTAGGCGACAAACGAAAGACAATCTCCATAATGTTGTTGATTTCTTGATGTGTGTGGAACTGTTGTAGATACACGAGGAAGCATTCGAGAGACAGCACGTGTGTCCACACAAACGGAGGCCAATGAGATGTTTTTGGATAAACTGAGACACAGCAATGGAGAAGGAGAATGGTTAATCTTTATAACCTGTTTGGACGAGCTTGGTAAGATATTTTCATAACTATTCGGCAATAAGCACATTGATGAGGAAACAGCACCATTATAAAATAACAGGGTATAACTGTATTTTTCTTTAATTAATTACCCTGCAGGGAGTGTGATTTGTTGCAATTCAGGTCATTTACAAAACCAGTTAAAATAAAACCTGGACTGAGGTGAACTGACAAAACGCAATATTTGACCAGTTACGTCTGACTATTTACCAACTGTTCCACTTCCGTCGCAACTTTGCTTATGTTCTGTCTGTTGTCAGTTTATCTCAGTGAGGATTCATTTCTTTCTGATCGTACAAATGCTTCAGTAGGAAAGCTTTGCACACACCAAGCATCAGCGCTTTAGCGTAAGTCAGTGTAATTCATGTAATTACGATTTACTACACGTGACTGGTCTAGTGGTATATCCACAGTGTAACATAGGTAAGACAGAATTTCTCCGCCTGGATCCACAAATTGCATTATGTCGACGTTTGAAATTTTGACTCAGCCATGCAAGTGGAAAATCATTTTGTGGAATCAACTTTCATGAATACATGAATGATCGTAATGCATGATTCATTACATTTAAAGAAAGAAGCAAAATTGTTTTGTCGAGTAAATACATTCATTCAACCCTCTTGTCACTATTTCTATTTACATGTGACTAATTTCTTACCCTTTAATGACATATTATAGATCTGATCAAGTGCTATCCTCCATTCATTGCAAAAGCCCCATCACCCCCAGGCACACAAAAGGATATTTTGTTGACAGGATTTTCATAGATTTAAAGGCCTTCTTTCTGGAAACAGGAAAAGATTTCTTTATTTGTTTATTAGGACCTGCTTATTTGTGAATTTGTTTGATGTTGGTTTACTCATTTATTCACTATGCTCACAATTTTTCACTGAAGCGATATAAGTGGCCAGGCTTATGGGTGGAGGCCACCTGAATGCTTAGATTTAACTTTAAAAATTTGCCTACTACCTTACAAATCTCATGACTACAAATGGATTCTGACTGGCAACCTCCTTTATCAGTTGCGGTTATACAGTTTCAATACTTTAAGTGACTAAGCCAGAAACGGTCGCTTTTAATGGTTTAGTAAACGAGGTAACTTTTTTGCCAGGTTACCGTCTGCTGAGGGAAATCTTGACGGGAGAACCGGACATTGCCGAGATCGAGCGCAGTGAGAGATTTCTGGAATTCTTAACGCCTAAGGTCAAAGATAAGATAGATCCCATTCTTCTTCTGCCATGCCTCTACAGAGATGGGTATATAGACCAATCCGACAAACAGGCAATCGAGTGCAGTCGTGAAAACAAAGGCAAAA
The DNA here is from genome assembly GCA_016165875.1 of Acanthopleura granulata. Classification (NCBI taxonomy): domain Eukaryota; kingdom Metazoa; phylum Mollusca; class Polyplacophora; order Chitonida; family Chitonidae; genus Acanthopleura; species Acanthopleura granulata. Next base: position 1,820,010 of record JABBOT010000031.1, read on the forward strand.
TAGCAGGAACTGAACTGTTGCTGAATTGCGTTCAGCGTCTGAAGAAGGATGTGTGTTCTGGCCTTCGGGCAGCTTTTCGGGAAAATAACATGAAGGGAGTCATTGAGGAGATGGGTCGGTGTTATGATGGTTAGTCTTGTTTTTTCTCTGTTTCTTGGGGCTTTTTACTTCTGCGCCAATATTGTCGAAGTGGTCTCCTACATACCGTCTGACAGTGTGCCCATATCGTAGTAACGCTGCGTTTACCAAACTTAGGCACATCTAGCCATTTTCGGTGGCTTTTTGCAGATATTTTGCTTTGACTGAGTAAATGTAGATGTGGATTTTTTAGGTTGTTTATAGGATTAGTTTATGTGAAATTGTTATTACAGAAACTTTTTTATTGTTACAATTGCTCTTTTTAGTGCTAGAGTAAATATTAAACTTGTAATGTCACAAGAACTTCTTGTAAAGGAGATAATAAAATTATGCTATGTTATGAATTTCGTAAAGTTCAACATGGACTTGAATCGTTTAACTGCAATTTGCTCAGATTAAAGAATCTAAAAACAAAGAAAGGAAGTTTATCGTCTTTCCACTCATGCCAGTATAACTTTATGGGTTTCTTACACTTTCCATAGCAATTTACTTTAACATTAGTATGTCGTACATGGGGAAAGACTCCCAGCAACCTGTGAATGGTCGTGGAGCTTCCTCTTACAATAATGCTAGAAAAAGAGGATTCTTTCAGCATTTAATCGGAGGTAACTTCTCCGCTGTAATGTTGCTTTTAGAGGGATATTTAAGAAAAAAATGAATGACGCGTCAGCGGGTACGCGTGTCTTTTCATAGTGATTGTTGACACGTTGACGCAAGCAGTGAAGAGGGAAAACCGAGTAAAACGGTGTGGACAGTTTACGGCTGTGTTTTTCTCAAAATGTTTTACAGCCGGTTATTCCAACGGCAATGGGTTTAACAGTAACAGGTTTTAGTGTCCTTCGTAAAGTGTTCCTGAGATTTACAGGCGTGGGTGTTGGAGCATTGGTTGTTGTGACGTCGCTCACCATGACAAAATACAGCCTGACCTGGAAGCTAGGCCAAACACTTTCATAACCAGGAAGTGTGGTCCACACCCCATTAAATCTTACCATTCCTTTGAAGCGGGATATAGTTGGTGAACCTTGGGATCCCCCTTTCGGTTTGAATTGAATGGAAAAAAATTTGGATTGACATATGAACATAAGCTTATCCGAAAATACACAGCACTCGCTTCAAAGCTCCATTTTTCCTGACATTAATTTGATGCTATTGAATATGTCACGAAATTGTTCGTGGAAACATTGAACATACCTGATTCGTGCCTGTCTTCGACAGGTCATCTGTATGCGTCCTCACCCGCTGTGTGCCTACATAATCTTGCTGATTAAAGGGGAATGTCAAATGATCCCCGTACATTCGTCCGAGATAATAACAGGCAATGAGTAAAAACCTTCGGAATATTTTCTCTTTTATGGTTATGACATTGTTTATGGTTATGACATTATTTATGGCTTTGAGGTATATTTCTTGTACATGTGAGGGAGCTCTCAGGATTATCCGGTTTTCTCAACAGCTTACGAACTTGTGTGTTTATCATAGGGTAAAGATTATACAAGTGTTTGCAATCAGCTAACCAGTAAATACTTCTGTGTTGTTTCGCCCTTCAACATAGAGTTTCTAGAGCGAGATGATGGTGATGGAGATCCCTCTTTGACTGCATCATTGTCCAGATTGGGTCTGGGTGGTTCATTCAGAAGACGCTCAGGCCTCGGGAGCGGCGGCCTATCTGATGAGGAGGAGGCGGCCTTATCACCGCCAGGTCAGCATGCCTTACTCCAGAAGGTGTAGGAATTTTCCAGTAGCTGTCCAAAAGATGGTTGAATGCGTGAATTTATTTATAATATGGCAGTAGTCGCTAATAAGAAAAAAAATTGGGAAATTGTTTACCACTATAGTGTGTACCATTTTTATGTGTATGTTAAATGTAAAGTTTTGTGAAGTGATGTTAAAATAGACATTGCGCTTGTTCACAATCTACTTACGGGAAATAAATATTTCTTAAACCGAATGAAAACTTTGCCGGAAGCAACTTTCCGAGTTTGACGATGTTTCTCAAGAGATAATCATATTGTATGATGTTCTTTTGGTGTCGAGTTTGAAAAATATTGACGACTGACATTAACAGCTTAAATGATGACAGGAGTAATTGTATATGCCTCACCTAAGTCTTGCTAGCTGATATGTATTTTTGAGTGACTTAATCCACTGATCGTATTGGATTAGCCCCTTAGACATAACAACTGGTCTCTTACGCAGGACACGAGAACAGTTGTAACAGTTAATCCTGAATGGGCATTATTCGTGCATAACATAAGATCGAGGTTTACATTATTTTAAAGAAACAAACGCTATCTGTCTCAATCTTTGAAAACTGTGGAACCTGCCATGGTAGCAGTAGGTTCTTATCTCTCTTGTTCCAGGTAACTCAGATTGCTTTTATCCAAACATTCAAAAGAGGATACATGACTCGAGGTATCATTAAAATTAAAACGATATGCAAGGGTAGAAAACTTTAACAGGGACACGGTGGTCTTCATAAGGCCGGCACACTTATTGTGTTCAGAAACTGATTTTCTTATCGAAAACACTTGTTTCAAATAAACAGCTTATTGTCTGTTTAGTTTTTCACTAGGGGCCTCCGTGGCAGACAGGGGTGACCCTGTGCAGTGACACAGGAGCCTCTCACTAATGTGATCGCAGTGAGTTCAAGTCTCACTCATGCATAGTGGCTTCTTCCTCTCGCGTGGGAAGGCCTGCCAGCAACTTGTGAATGAAAGTGGGTTTCCCCCGGTCTCTGTCCAATTTCTTCCCATTATGTTGTTCGTCGTATAAGTGACACACAGACACCAATGAATAAATAAATTACTCTTTCAATAACGCGTAGATGAAATTCTTGAGTTGTTTTTTTCCCTTAAATCGATTTACAGCTCGATTCGTATCGCCAACACTTTGCGAACCAAAAGATTTGACGCTAAACCAGTACCAGACAGAACTGTATTCTTCGGTGACGAGAGACAAGAACACCGTGATTATTTGTCCAGTAAAAAGTGGGAAACGTTTTGTGGCTTTCAAAGCTATAAAGGTGAGTTATTGATGGATTATTCGTGCTTTTTTGTTTATTACAATTCACGTGGTCTAGTGGGCATTTTGCTTTTTAAAGATTTCTGAGAAACATACGGACGGTTTTTACGACTCATTGAACTTTGGACGAAGGTTGAAGTCATTTACACCCATCTTTCATTTACTGGAAAGTTGCCAGGGCGTTTTCACGCTCATTCATAATTTCTTTAGACTTACATATCGCCTTGGGTAAGGTATCCTTAAAAAAAACCTTAAATTATTGTTTTAAATAAATGGAGTGATTGGTGCGTACTTTTTTTTTTTTGGCGCAGTGATCATTTTTTCCGCTCTGTAAATAATGCAAATTGTCTAGTGTTTTGTGTGCTTTTGTGTTTTCCAAAGGATCATCTCTACCTGGCTCCCAACCCTGATGGAAAAGTGGCGTATTTAGTAACAAAAAAAGCTCTGGCGGACAAAGTGTTTAGAAGATGTCAAGTTTTTCTCGACGGGCTTCCTTCCGTTCAGATGGTAACTGGCTTATCTGGTGGTTGTTCATCGGATGTTCTGCGAGATAAAAGTGTGGTGATCGCAAAGGCGAAACTGTTTGAAAATGCCCTGAGTGAAGATATGGTTAAATGGACGGATTTCTCGATGGTGATTCTGGAGTTAGGCGTCGACTACTTCGACAAGCGAAAGCACGTGTATAAACAAATCATGAAGAGTTATCATCAGTTGAAAAGGTCATTACAGCCAACACAGCGTTTGCCCCAGGTATCTGTTTTGACATTAGCTTGGCTAGAGTGTTTATTTATTTATTTAATTGGCGTTTTACGCTAGACTCAAGAATATTAACTTAACTGAATAAAACATTGTCAGAAAACACAGAAACACAAGGAAGCTCCCAGGCTCCGTCGACATTCCTTTCTTCCTGAGGAAATGAATAGTTACCATATGGCTGATGTCTCCTACCTCGCTAAAATTTGAATTGTTATTTACGTGTAACCATATGACATTTTGGTTTGTATATTGAATGAACACAAAAAATGTTATCCGTCCATTTTGTGAGAATTACCAGGGGTCAAATCTACAAAGATGTAAAATTTTTGTAAGTACTACCACCCAAGTACCCAGTGATTGTGGGTGGGTTGGGATTGTGCTTTTATGATATTTCACCTACATTTTCGTCACATGGGTTGCATCTCGAAGTTACGTTTTTTGTAATCATTTATTCCTGTTCTGTTTGGCAAGATACTTGTGCTGTCGACGTCAATCTGTGGAAAATCCCTTTTGGAGGGCCTGTTTCCTACAGCGATGGAAACATGTGCTACGTTTGACATTCATGCTATTGCCCTGGTTCGAAACTGCATCAATTCTCTACGACAGCAAGTTTCTATTCCCCTTGTGGGTAAGTCACACGTTGCAAAACAGTTGAAATTAACGCATGTTGATGTTAATTGACCACATGTCGAAGTGAGGAAATTATCCTAGAAGCGTGCAGTTTTAGATAAACGTCAAACCCCTCTTTTAAAGTCCAGACACGGGCGTCCGTGAGTCAGTTGGTTAGCGCGCTAGAGCAGCGTAATGGCCCAGAACATCCAACCAATTTACCCGTGAATTCAAGTTCAGCTCTTCCTCTCCGGCTGTACGTGGGAAGGTCTGCCAGCAGCCTGAGGTTCGCCGCGAGTTTCCCCCTGGCTCTGTTCGGATTCCTCCTACCATAATGCTAGCAGCCGTCGTATGAGTGAAATATCCTTGAGCACGGAGTCAAACACAAATCAAATAAATAAATATAAAAGTAAATAAATAAATTTCAAATATGCCAGCTTTCGTAGGCGCGTTTTTCTTTTGTAAGATCCAAAAAAATAGGTACGAAATTAAACTAAATACATACACGGCTGGTCCATCGTTGGGATCTTCAGGCCGGCCAAGAGCTTTTCTGTAGACAGTTTTCTCTCCACGAAGAACAACCAGCAAAATTCCTGTTTTTTAATTTATTTGGAAATATTCAAAGATCGTATGTCTCTTCTGGTCATCTCCACCCATCGTTTGTGTAATTTGGATTGTGTATTTAGTGAGGAAATGAGAACTGCGTCTGTATGCATATTTAATATAGTGACAAGTATTACATACAGACGTCAGACCGAAAGCTGCAGTATTTGTGATGGGCCTGCTGGCGACCGCTTGATCGCTGGGATACTCCTTCCTTTCCATGGCCTAGATTTCCAACCACAGATCCTGTTCACATATCATTGACATGGCTGTGTTCCTTGATAATTTACCTTCATGCTACTGTATAATATACGCACAGATCGTCAAGTGTTGATACTCCAGAAAGGCCAGAGATCTCTTTTTCCCTTCTCAACACGCATAATCATCGAATGACACACTGCTCAGATCGTGTTCTTTCCCGTATAAGACACGAAACTACCCAATGTGACCCGTAGAATAAATCCATAATAATAGAGTTGCTTCGGTTTTGCACAATTTTGCTTGTCGCCTTCTCCATTACCCGATGGCTCACAGAAATATACACTCGATGAGGTGACCGACTGCTCTGATCAGTGTTTATGTCATCGAATAATAGGCCATGCCATTGACTCCACACGTCACATTTGACTTGCATAACGATTCGTGTGAAGTAGGACAAGTAAGCCTTTGTTATCAGTGAGGACAGAGGTGAGAAGTTTTTGGGCGTTTTAGAGTATCAAGGCTTGACCATCTGTGTGTATATTATACAGCAGCATGAAGACAAATTATCAAGTAACATAGCCATGGGAGATCTAGGCGATAGAAGCCAGGGAGTACCCCAGCGACCAAGCTTACGCCTTTTGGCTCTGACGTCCGCATGCAAAACCTGTGAGTATATTAAATATGTGTACACAGGCAGATCGTGTCGGTCTACGCCGACTGCAGAGTCTGATACTTTCCAGATTGTGTCTTTTTCTTGTCCGACAACGGATAGTTAACTTAGCCATCTCGAGAGGAAAATGTGCATAGAAATGCGTGGAAAGGAGTTATTTCTGCCTTGAAATAACCAACCGATTATGTAGTCATTCAACTGATCTTCCGTTAGTTCACACTTGTCTTCCCCAGACAGTGTAGGCGTATTGATTCCTTCGGGCCTCCAGTTTTCCACATTCTCAGTGGCATAAGTGTCATATGAGGTTAGGACATGTAGGCCTATTAGAAAAGCCACGTGCATTTAATAAAATCTAAATTATGTGAAAAGTCGGTGTGTTTGCGTCCTGTCTAAATGAGGTTATTTTGTTTTTCTGTAGAAAGGACAGCAAAACCCCCAAAACAGGACATTGGTTTTGAAAGGATCATTAACCAGCTGATGTCAAAAGTAGAAGAGGTCATGAAGGAATACTATCAGTCCCTCAGTAAGTCATCAGGGCAAACTATTACTGTAACTAAGTAACAAGCATAGACCCATTTTACTGGAATACAGACCCCAGAACGAGGCTGCAACGGCAGAGTTAGTCACAGAGTGCTACGTTGTAGATGCATTGTGGGTAACATCACGTCGCAAATAATCATAACGGGTGACACCCTTTTGGAACAAATGAAGAGTATTTATTTTATTGGCAGTTCTGCAAGGCCATGTTAAAAAATATTTAACTTTTAACCGTGGCGGTCAGGGGCCACTTTCACAAAACTCATCAATTCACTTTCTTCGTAACTTTTTCATTTGCATTAAACTCTTAGTTTCCTTGCAAATTGAACATTTTGAGAATCTGCATATTTTCGTCGTGCTAAACCCTGTTTGGGCTGCCAGGTAACTTTTCGTCTAAATACCTAATATGTCTGTTGTAGGTTTGCCTTCTGAACACGAACATTCCGGAAACACAATGCTAGAGTTCATTGAACCTCCCGCGGGTAGGACATCGCTGAAATACAGAACCTGGCTGAAAATCAACAAAGCCACACTGGGGTTTGCATCAAAGAGGAAAGGATGCAAACCGGCTGGATTTTTCTTGGATTGTTTGAAATTAGCCACGGTAATCATTTATTTTCTCTCTCCTCTTGATGGCGGGCCATATACAGCAATCGTTTTTTCCATCTGTATGCCTGTCCATCTCCTTTAATCATCAAATTTGTGCGAGGTATATCTCAGGTGTTATTTGAGATAGGATTCTGAAACCCACATAGAGCGTGCAAAATGTCCAGAAGTCGTGCACTCTCAGGTTATGTTTTTAACACTTTGATCTGTCTTAGGAGTTTTCTGCCCTTGCACATATTTTCTGGGCCTTTGATTAGCAAATTTGTGATGGCCATAATTTGGCTCTGATATGTGTATCCAACACAAACAGACTGGCACAAAGAGCAACCTCAACCTTCTGCTTGTCCATGTTAGTATTGAATCCATACCTTATTAGGCAGGTTGCACACAGGTGCACTTAATATCTTGAAAATATATTACTACTGCAATATGCAGTGACTGTTTGTGACTTATTTACAGTGTTACGAACCCCGTCCTCAGGATGAAGGATTGTATTTTTTCTATTTGTTTTCACGCCAACCGGGTCTGCGTGTGACATACATATTTTTTTTAATGTGTACATTGTAGACAGCGCTGGAATTGAGTCGCGTGTTCTCGAGGCTTCTCTGTTCATAAGTTTCGTGTCAATGTACATAAAGCGTACATTCTGGAAAGATGCACCCACACTGTATACATATTTAAGAAAAAAACCATCCAGGGAAAGTTGTTACATGGGAGGGAGATATATTTATTCAGTTATTAAGATGATTATTTGATTGTATATTTAAGAATAATTACGAGAAAATTGCAATTTAGATGTCATATGAATTAAAACTACAAATAAAAAGCCGCCGTCCATGAGCTGCCTGCAATATATTGTTGTATGTTGTAACATCGCGCTGACTTTTATGTGATGTCATTACTATGAGCTGGGAATGGAACATTTCACCTCAGTCATATATAGTTCGTTATGGAGATCAGAGAAGAGCACAAAACCGGTTGAAATACCAGGCGTCTAAGGGCGAGTTTCAGTCCACAGAGACATGAAAATCCGCAGATCTCCAAGTGACGATCGGGTTGTATGTATGGCACACCGGCGATGGTTTGTAGTAAACCGCCTGAATACTCAACACTCTATCGTGGGTGGGCTGGTAGATGACCGCTTCCGAAATGCCAAACAGGCGCTGTAGATTTCAGTCCTAAGGCTTGACACAAAATGACCTCTGGTCAGGGTCAGTCATAGGCGTCGGAACGAGGCAGGGGGCCAGTCGCTTCCCCCCGTTCCGACCTGGGGAGAGGGATATCACCCCCCAGATTTGGCGTTGGTGACATTTTTCATGTCAAGACGAATGTTACGACATGCTTTGGACAGTGACAAACATGGGATGGAATTTGCCCAAGCACGGCCGTATATATCTCTGACACAAAAGCTAATTATGATATCCATTATACGACACCTAAATCTAGGCCCAGTGTATAAGCCTATGGTTTCTAGGATACAACATATGTTCGAAAAGAGACCGGCCTGTATATCCAGAGAACGTACGACAAATTACAAGATATTCGCACTTTACTATATGTACTCTATATTACGACTACGGTCCTCTGCTACAGTGATTCGTAGTCAAGCGCGTAGACCACTCGGCCACCGAGGACTCGGTCCTTCATTGGTGTAAAATTTTAACAGTTACTTTTATAACATTTTCTTTTGGAGCTCGTAAGGGTAGAATTTCTGTTTTTACGACACGTTTGTACCGAAAATATGTGGATGAAGGATTCAGAGGATACCTAAATTTAGCCACTGTTTTTCAGTTTTAATTTTCTCGCCTCAAATATTAATAGATGAGTAGCACTGATTGTATATTTCTGCTCAAGAATGTAATAGTATTTGGGCCGTTTTCTTCAAGCCTGTTTGGTTAAGATTTTGATTCATGTCCAGTATCACTGCACACAGGTATAACTGATGTCAGCATTGAAGTAACTTGAGTCGTTGAGATGAATCATCCTACCAAAATGTTCTGTTCAAATTAGGGGAATTCCGTGTGCTGATTTTTTAAGTTAGATCACATGTAAGAGATAAGTATACATGTAAGAGATAAGTATACACTTGCACACGCCTTTCTGGTGTGTGCAAGTAGTGTTTCTTTCTGTTACAGTGTGAGTCCATGCCGCCAAAATGCTGCCGTCACTGGAACATCATGCTGAAGATACCAGACATGATACCCACTAAGTCTCGTTATACAGACACAGGGCTGACTAGTCGTGTTTCCTCGCTCTAACCTCTCAATGCAGAGCATCAGGCAAGGCAGCAACAAGTGCCATTTTTAGTCTTTGATAAAACCCGACCCGGGCTTGAACCTGGATTTCCCGACCTTTATGTTGCATTTATTTGTGTTGCAATTCATGTAATCAAATTGTGTTTGTGCTGTAGTCACCCTTATGTAACTTGAATTTAGCTCTTGCAAACAGAACGTTGCGGAGAAAGTGTCGCACTTTGACTACAAGTGACAATCTCACAGACGTAAAGCCGCGGCTGCAGAAGAATACATTTTCACATAACGCCTGGGATGACGAGAAGAGTTATGTTTTATGCATAGTTTTTTTAGGAATTTAGAAGACATCTGTATCATTGATAGCAGTAATCTGTATTCATTCATTTATTCGATTGGTGCTTTACGCCGTTCACGAGAAAACTTCGAGAATAATATGCTGTGAGGAAACCGCATTGAGCCCGAGGGATCCCACGACCATTTGCAGGTTGCTTGCAGACCTTCCCACGTACGGCCGAAAAAGAAACCAGCATGAGCTGGTGACAGACAGAGGCTCCTGGCAAGAACACTCTTTATGATGTACTTCATGGTTGCCCCTTCAACAGGACTGCATGATAATAAAGACAGTGCTGAGGGATAGTCATAATGTTATACAAAACAATGGACCAGCCAGCAGTATTTCGTGGACATTCAGCCGGCACCTTGTGAATAGATGGGGTGTCACGTCAGCCGGCGAATTGTGATTAGATGGGGTGTCACGTCTGGTATCTTCTCAGATGCTTGTGCGTTAGTGGCGGTGCATTATAGGTATTGCCCGGACCACATGTTTGGTGGGGAAATTTCTAGGAATTACTAAACTAAGGTGATGTAGACATGACCAGTTAAGTGTATAGCATATATGTCATATTAATGCAGCAAATTCTTCGTTCAGATTTACCAGAGTGGCTTGTTCATCAATACAGAATGCCGGCGGCTCGACGCCTTGAGGTATATGACGAAAAAAGTGAGGGAGTTTATGGAGAACATGCCTAAGCCTGTAGATAACGCTCTGAAAGGCTTATGTGATGAGTTTCTCGGTAAGATAGTCACTTTGTCAGCATCCTCAACTACACAATTGCCTCCATAAAATATTAACCGTACAAGACAGTTTTTTGTTATAACTTAATGATAGGTATTCAATAGTTACTTCATAAAAATGAATTAGTGTGGGTTAACGCCATTTCGGCAATGTTTCAACGATATTGTGGTGATATTTCATACACGCTGTTGCCTAAGTGCCAAAGAAATGGATGCAACTGATAAGTTTATGAAAATTTTCTTATACTACTGTTTGTTATTTTACTTATTTGATTGATGTTTTACATTTATGTATTTGATTTGATTTCATTGGTGTTTTTAAGTCGTTATCAAGAATGTTTCACTTACTATGGCGGCCAGAATTATGGTGGGAGGAAATCGGGTAGAGCCCGCATCCTTGGAAGTGTCACGTGTGCATAGTCTGCGCTCTATAGGTCAGCTGGCCAGAGACCCCTATTGATTTTCCATAACCGAAAGGGTTAATGTTTAGTTCTTCAATCAGCTCCAAGCATTATTTGGCCAGTAAGCATTGGTGCATACCTTTTCCAGACTGTGGGAAAGCAACCATTAAAATTTTGACATCGGTTGAGCGCCACAGCTTCCTGTACAACATGCTGGTAAGGGTGATGCCGGGAACATCATGGGGAGTTCACTCGCAACCTCATCACTACCTGATACTTTGTGCCTTCTTGCCGAAACACTCAGACTTTCATTCGGACAAATTCCATTACTTTCATACCCAGCATGCACCTGTACACCGAAAGTGGCTGGCTGGCCGCGAAAAAAAAACAGGCTATAAAGCACACAGAATTGCATCCCTCCAAAAAAGTGGAAGTGCTTAATTTTTTATCTTTTACGGATAAATGTTGCAGACAAAAAGAGACGTCTCCAACGCATGTGCAGCCCAAGTGAGGAAGACAGCACCGGCACGGTCGTGAAGAACAAACTAGCACAAATATATAGAGGGAACCCAAGATGTAAAGTGGTTCTTCTTATGAAGCATAAAGAAGCCGTTTTGTCCATGAAGTTTTACTTGAAAGACAATCTCCCGCGTGTAAAGTCGGCGTGTGTTCCGGGACATCATCAAGGTATGCCACTAGATTCGATAAAATGAGGCTTAAGGTCACGATAAAAAGCTATCTCCAGGGAAAGAAGGGGGGAGTAGTACCTACAGCACAAGCAGGAAGAAGAAGAAAACGGGCAAAGTTTGTTGTTCTTTTTGAGAATGACTGGTCGATTTGAAAGGTGACCGTAATGGCAATTACCTTATCTATGTGAAAATGATAAGGACGTTTATATATTTATTTGCTTGTTTTATGTTTTATCAGTAACAAAACCATGTTACAGACTACACGATGGAGACTGGTCGGCTGTTTAAGGAGGGGTTCGATGTCCTGATCACTACCTGGCCAGTTCTCGCCTTTCATCTGGGCAAAGAGATGACGACATGGGACTGTGTGATGAGAACCGACTGCCCTGGCAATGATGTCATCACATGGACGCATCACGGTAAAGGTAGCCACACTTTGGCAAGTGAATTGTAATTAAGCCCTTTGACATGTGAACTATAATCCCTTTGGAGGAGGACATTGCGCATTCAACATATTATAAAATGTCTCACCACACATGCATCGCATTGGGTTTTGCATCCTGAAATGGTGTGTGTTTTATTTGTTTGTTTGGGGTTTAAGGTCGCTTTCAAAATTATTTTGATCATATCACGACGTGCTCTTCTTTATTTAGTTTTCGGGTCACTTTCAACATTAGGCAATATCGCGAGAGTGTCACCTTATAGCAGACTGCACCCAGTGCCGATATATTTGTAATACTGACTCCCCGAAACGCCATGCCGAAGCCACCAAACACCACGCCTCACCCCTTCACATTGCACAGACACCGGACCGAAGAGTACTTCACTTCCCCAGACATTGATGCTTTCCTCTCGAATGTTAGCATCTGGAGGGACATTAGGACTACCCTAATTAACTGCATCTGACGGGTTGGCTTAGATTTGTGCTGACCCCCTCATTGACGTCACGATTGATCAGATCCTAGTCTCAAAGACATTAAGCCGGTGGTCATTTGTCGATCTTTTAACCCGGCCTACTTATTCATTCTCCGCCCTCCACGTAAAAACCTGCAGCATGGATAGTAAAACCAGGGCAACAACGACTACCTCTTACGATTTGGAAACTGCCGGATATTGTATAAGTGCCACATCCTTGAGTATGACGTTAAACACCAATCAGTTAAAGACAGTTCTTGAATCAGTTACTGCTTATTAAAAAGATTTTAAAATTCTCTCTCTCATGTGTCAAGAGTGTTCCGCGCTGGGAAGAATAATATTGTACAACCTTTTTGGCAAACTTCAGTTAGAACATGCGCTGTCTTTCACTTTAAGTAATCAGTGCTGCGACAAATCATTAATTGATAAGACCCTGTGAGGGATGGCAACCCTATGCTGGTTGTTTAAAAGTCTTTTAAACGATGAGTTTAACAAATGATTTATTGTTTGTTTTAGCTGACGCACGGCGGGTGAGTCAGTTTGCTTATCCTGAAACAGAGTTGGAGAGTCCTGTGGATTTGTTCATAGAGTCAACCATTGAGAAGGTTACACTAGAGATAGCACAACAGCAACAAGAGTCCAGTGAGTTGTACAGGGCCTGTCTGAACGATGTCCAAATTGCCGCATCCGAACGGGAGCTATGGAGTCGTTCTACCCAGAGCCTGGTGGGGTTATATGAGGAAATGCAGGGCGGTTTCTTCTGCACTGGCTGTGGCACATTTGTGTGTCACAGAACGCATATCCGGAATTTAGATGATTTGTGGTTAGGCTTGGATCCGGGTCTCATTCACCGACTTCGCACGATCAGACATCCGGAACCGATTTCCTTCAGTAAAGGCTACGCCAGACTTGGCCGATTCGTCTGTAAAGAATGTGGCCAAAAATGGGGCATAATAGCCTATGTGCTGGGAAAGCCCCATCTGGCCTTTGCCAAAGATGGCCTTGACTATCTCATCGATGGCCATCTCCAGGAATACAACTGGAAATGGAAATACGCTGGCATAGAGGTGGGGGAGTTCGTATATGGCCGGGACTTAGGTCGTTGCTTGCCATCCTCTTTTTGTGTGGAGGGCGAGACTATCGCTGAGCTTCAAAGGCGTTTACCAGAACCAACTGATGAATAGAGAGCACAGCGGTATCTTACAATTCCACTCCAATCCAAATATAATTTGGGTAGAAATATTGAAAGGATATGAACGAAATCCTGTGGAATAAAGCAACATGGTTCAAACAACAGAATCTTCTGCTGTATCGGAAAAATGTTCTCGGTCTGCACGATGCGACAATGTATTGAGTTTCGTAGCTCTTGACCACGGTCTATAATTTTGTTAAACTGCATTAGTGAGGTTTTAGCACACAGATGGACTTGTTTTTTGGGGTCTTTGTTGGTTTTTTTTTTTGCCCATTAGCTCGTATATGTGTTTATGGTGTACTGCAGTAGTGCAAGGTTTTAAAATACCCCGTGTTGATATGTCTGAAATACGGCTGAGGTATCTCTGTTGGGGAACTGAACATGCCTGGCAGGATGCATAAACAGTTGCTCCTTGCTGTTGTTGTTGTTGTAGAGACTGGCCTGTCTTTGTGGGAGAATGGACGGAAAACTGTTGGGTCGACCTTTCCGTATTATGATGTTTTTTGTGCACTGAAAAATGAGTGTTTGAAAACTGCAGAGAAAGGAATATGGTACGAGAAACGAAATTGGGTTAATATTGGACCGAAATCCCTGTTTTATACATATTTTGAACATTTTAGTGTACTTTTTGAAGGCTAGCAGATAGTCGGGGTGATGTAACATGTGGCATGAGATTATGTTTTGCAATTCAAAGGTATATTTTGGGTGTAATTGGTCATAAGAATGATAGTGTGAGGATAGAGTTCAGTAAGTAGATTTTTCCGTCACATTGCCAGGCAAAACTGCAGAATGCACCAAGACATTGAATAAGGCCAATATGACGTCTAGTAAAGCATTTGTGCTGGGATGGTGTCAAAAGCGTCTGAGAGTGCACGTCATATGTGGATACATGTGAGACATTTGTGGCGTCGTATGTTCGAGCATGACATTACACCAGGCACAATAAAAAGGACTGAAAAAATCCGCTTCCATATTCTCCGAAGAAACGTTTTAATACACAGCATCTTTAGCTTTTCTTGAAATAACATATTCCCCATTTGCCACTTGTTTTTAGAAACTCGCTAGCCCTGCAGCTGTCTGCAATTTATGCTATTTATTCGATGTTTCTTAAAGAGAAAGGCGTCGTAAAAATTAATTAAGGACGGGTAAAAAGCCCATGAAAAATTGTATCTGAAAATACCTTCCCTGAATATTTTAGAATTTGTTCTCAGCAAAACAAAATATTTTGATAGTATTGTGAATGTATGGACTATATGGATAATGTGGTTCACCAGTGACGTCACACAACTTTTTGTACACCATTACTTTCTGTTCTGAATAGAAAAGTCGGCGTGACGTCATTGGTGAACCACATCATCAACATGGTCCATAAAACCCACCATACAATCAAAACATTTCACTGCGTTCAGTTTGGTGAAAAAAATCCTACAGAAAATGAGTGAAGGTATTTTCAGATACAGTTTTTAATGGTCTTTTCACTCATTCCAAGTTCCATTTCTGCCATGTATTTCCCTTTAAAGTTTTAAATATTTTAAATACACTTTATACACCTGACACACTGGTTCCCAAAACGAGTGGCTTAGGAAGGCCAAACTCCACAGAGATTTAATGAAGACACTTCTCCACTGAGAGTAGATTTAATTCTACAACACTTACTATTTGCATTAGGGTTTCATTACATGGTAAGCACACTTTCCATGCTGCTTTTAACGCCCTTAAGCATGGATGTACAGTATTCTTGTTTTATAGGCACTGATTGTAGCTATCTCTGTTCTTACATTCTCATGGAGCAGTAGACGCCAGCTTCTTCAAATTTTCAAATAAATATTTACTCAGATAAAGATTGTACACAGTATTCATGGTATTCTATAACTTACGTGGGTTTTGCGGCAAAATTACTATTCAAACTGACAAGACTTGTTGTATTGGTACGCGAACCAGATACACGTACGATTGTGTGCGACTAGCGATCCTGCCATCCATTTTTTGCTTGTTTCAGAGGACCGGACACGTGTGTCTGCCGACGATCCTGTGATCGGCAGTGCGTGAACTAGAGAACTACAGCGACACTGCCCTGCCCTTCCGCTCTCTGAGGGAAGTATGTATTACAAACATGATACACGTGTAAGGACATAAGGGACTCCTGAAATATGAGGGGCGTGCACATAGACTAAGCCAAAGCATGTGTGAACTTGTTACTATTCCGTATTACTTTTGACAGAACCTGGATTGGTACTGCAGTGAGCGAATGCCAAAGCTCCTGAGATCTTGTGCATCATTTTTTTTACATGAAATTGCTCACCATGTGAGGGATTGTAACAAGGAAAAACCTCATGGTGACGTCATTAGTTTTCATCTCTGCCGTTTTGTGCGGGGTTCAAGGAGCGGTGTTGGACATGAAAATAAAGCAGCTGTAGATATAATAGAAGTTTTTGACATTAAGATGGTTTCATTTATTTGATTGGTGTTTTACACCATACTCAGGAATATTTCACTTATACGACGACAGCTAGCGTTATGGTGAGAGGAATCCGGATAGATCTCGGGGGGAAACCCACGACCATCTGCAGGTTGCCAGCGGACCTTCCCACGTGCGGCCGGAGAGGAAGCCAGCATGAGCTGGACTTGGAACTCAAAGCGAGCGCATTGGTGAGATATGTCGGTCTTATGCATGCGCCACAGCACCTAACATGGCAGTTGCATGTTGCTAAAGACTAATAATGAGCAAACGATTTACAGAAATATCCCTCAGGACTTCTCTAGAGCTACACCAAAGCTATTGTAAACATGTACAGGAAACATAAGTACAACGGAAACTCACGCATTTCTGTCCTAAAATTTAACTCGATCTGAGGTCTCCACTACATAAGAATTGATATGAGATAATAATATGAGCAATTTACAGAAAACCTGATCCAGAGGCCAATCAGAATCAAGGAAATCGTAATATATGCAAAGACGCGAACGGACTCGGATGGTTTTCATAGTTGATCGAAGGTCAAACAAAATGATCCTGGACACATATTTATCGAATATCATAACCACCTAGTTCAACACAAAGATTAATGTGAATCATAGAATGAAATATATATGCAAAACGTGTCCACCGACCAGACTGGTTTTCCAACATGTCAAACTTGATCTGAGGTCTTACACACTCAATTTCAACTTATCTTCAGGACTGTCCAAAGCGAACCCAAGGAGAGACAATTAAGCAATGGCTATGTTCTTCATTTGATTGCTGATCTGCGCCGTACTCAAGAATATTTCACTTATAAGACGGCGGACAGCATTATGGTGGGAGGAAAGTGGGCAGGGTCCTGGTGAAAACCCACGACCATCCGCAGGTTACTTGCAGACCTCCCCGCGTACGCTCGGATAAGCAATGTCTACAATAGGAAGGCATAAAAACACACACAGCACTTCGGGAATCAGTTTATATTCTATTGCTTTCGTACAAATGTACAAAATATATATTAGTGCACGGATTGACGTTATATCAGCGTTAACGTGGGCGTATTAATTGCTTATCTTTGTATAAATGATTTACCAGTTGTAAACGCGTGTTCATGTATAGGGTAGGTCAAAGGGGAGGTCCTTTAAACTTGTCTGGGACATGATGCAAAATAAAGAGATACAAGCCATTAAAGTAAAGCTTAATCTATTAAAAAGCATTAGAATTTTATGAAACCACATAAACACAACTCACAATTTTACATAAACATACTACAGTTACATTAACAAAATGTACTTTTTTCATAAGGCGTATCTTTCGTCTATTCATTCATACATGTATAGGTAAACATGATGATAAATTCGCTGATCTAATTACAAACAATTTTACAAATAATAAAATAAATTTTGATTTAAAGCTTGACTAATTCTCAATTCTTTAATCCCAATTCAGCTATAAATTCCAAATGGGACAAACAAGTGGGAGGGGGGTTTTGACTTCAGTCTCTCCTGTATAAAACCATTTCTTCAACATTTGCTGAGGAGAGCGAAAATTTCAATTTTTCATACAGCATATTGCCTACAAATCGATCAAATGAAAATACTTTATCTTCACAAGCTTTCATATTTGTCCTATGAAAGGGTGTCAACTCAGTTATAAATTTCAGTGCAGATGAAGAAACCTGTGCAATTTCCAGCAGATTTCAGTCAATCTATTATCATATTGATACATACCATTTGAATAAACTGTACAAAACTAAAATACGCAAAATTATAGCCATGCCTATATTTTTCTCATCACAAAAACATTAATGATTATAGGATACAGATAAACTTCTCTTACTTGAGTGTACGAATTGTAAAGTTCAAGTTTTAACATGTTTTTATCTGGTTTTATATCAAAGCCTGTCCGAAGATATTTTCAACGCTTATCTTTTTAAATCATATTGTTTAAAAAATGGTGCCATGACCTTACTGAATTAAAATCAAATTATACAAGCAAATTATCACAATTTTCATATCTAAAATGTGCATTCAATTTTTCCAGGTGACGAAAAAGAGAGAATACATTGGGACAGATATCACAAAAGAAGACTTAAATCCAGTCAAAATGTGAAATTCGATTTAAACGTTTAAACAATGGGTTATACTAATATTTATCTATCACAATAAGAAATTCTTAGACCGAAAATTCCACAATATAACTGACTCATGAACTTATGACTTATGAATTATCTCAAAAATCGCTTTGGGATATCAGCGCCTGTGATTCCTTGAAATTAAGCTAAAATATCACAAATTCTTGCCTTAAAAATGAACTCCTGCGAATTTTCAACAGGTATGTTTGTCATCTAATAATTTAAAATCTATGGAGTCATTATTCTGGGTAGACCTCCCTACATGAAATGAGGAAAGCTTTCTGCATTCTTAAGGCTTTCCACACAGTTTATGTTCAGTCTAGTGTTGTTACTGTGATCTCTTCCTCCATGGTAACCTCGTAAGATCTCGTAGGAACTCTCCTATGGTGGGGACTTGAAACCATTTGTCCATGCTAAGTTATCTCCCCTGGAACGTGCTCTTCCTCTTCACTGTCAACAGAGTCACTGGTGTCGGAGTCGGACCCTGTCTCACTTCCAGACACACTTTCGGTGATGATGACAGGTTCAGGAATCTCTTCACGTGGAGGCTGAAACAGTGATTTGATACACTGAAATAAAACAATAAACTAAGTAAAATGTAAAAATCCACTATTATACCGTTTACACCAACAAAGGCAATTAACAACAGACTTGGGTCAATTTGTGTAATGCCGTGCTAAAGAAATGGGGAAGTAAAGATGAAACTGGTGCAAGGAGTTCACAGCCATAATGTTCCAAACGATTATAATGTTCCAAACGATTAACCCTATGATCTTTTGACATGCTGGAAACATCGCGCATGCGCCGACTGGTCAGTTCTGCATCTTAATTTTTGTGCAAAGCAGTCATTGCACACCGAAAACAACTTCATTATATTCAGTCATTCCATTATGTTCAATCATTTTCATCAACGAAAACGTCTTGCTTCTTTCAGTAACTTTCGGTCCGTGTAGCAACATACTTTCTGGGTCGTTCAGAAATGCGGTTTGCCGAACAAAATCGTAGCAGACGAGTAATACATACATGTCTACATGATGTTTACAATTCTAAAAAAACAATACCTCCTTCATCTCTTGATAATTATTTCTTCCTTTTTTAATAGAAACAAAAGGTCGTCTTTGAGGATGTTCTTTATAGTTCATTACTTGTTCATTATTGTACAGCACATTCAAAATTACATCACTCTCTCAAAATCCGCTGATATGTTTCTTTTACGATTTTAAGTCCAATTAAATGAGGAAAGGAGAGAACAGAAAAAAAAATTAAGCACACAGGAACTAATTCTGCCAGGAGTGAGATGCGGACTTCGAGTTCCCGAGCTAAATAATAAACATCTGTTGCAAAAAAGGAAGTGCTTTAATTATTTAAAAACCAAGATATGAATCTTCAACATACTATTGTATGTGAGCTGTAGACAGCGTTCTAGAAACTAAACTAAGGAGCAAGAAAGTCGAGGAAGACAAGACTAAATCTTGGGTCTTTGTAGAGACTGAGGTAGTCATACATGGGAAACAAGCCTGAAATGAGTATAACATTAATAAATGTCGATACTCAACTTGGTAAGCCACCAAGATTTTTGTAATCGCCATGTAAATACATTAAACCAGTATGCAGTATAATGATTAGACTAAAACAGTCTTACTAATTATATCACAACCAGGTACTATACATAGTGCGACTAGTATCAAAAACCTAGACAGTCGCTTCTCGCTATAAACACTGGACACCTACAGGCGGAATAATAACACTCAGGTAAGCAAATTTATAGGCTTTCTTTCTTCTCCGCTGTTGAATATTGATGTGTAGATACGGCAGAACGTTTCATTTAGTTATTCACAAAGCAACTGCCCCTTTATCATCCAATGCGGAGTCAATCGCAAGGAAAGCCTTTTGACCAGATAGAGACTTATTTATTGGATTGGTGTTTTCCACCGTGCTCAAGAATATTTCACTTTTACGACGGCGGTCGGCATTGTGGTGGGAGGAAACCAGGCAGATTTCGAGGGAAACCCACGGCCATCCTCAACTTGCTGGCAGACTTTCCCGACTCCGGAGAGGGAGCCAGCATGAACAGGGCCTGAACTCACAGTGATCGCATTGGGGAGAAACATAGGTCGACCAGATAGACAGACCAATAGATAAATGCAATTTTTGATCCGCTTTGTTTTGTTCGGACCGTTATAGTTTGAGAAATTAACTACTTTAGTACATCATTTTCTACAACCATAACATGTAGAGCCTGGAAGTTCTATCTTAGTCTGAACTACTATTATCAGATACAGTATTCAAAACCTATCCAAAAGTATGCGATAGTATGACAGGATGCAAAGCCTGACGGTTAAAATCACTAAACGGGGAAAACTATGAAAGGAAATTTAAACAGATCCAGCCAATAATCAAATACAAACTAAGTCTCTGTGTCAATACAGTATTCTGACAGTAGGCCATCCAGTCTTAGTGATTTATTTCAGTGCATATTCTTTTTCACACATGGCGTCCTTGACTTCCACGTGCTCAGAAGATAAACCACCGGTTTTGACAAGTGATGGACGAACTTTACGACGTGTGAGAGACACTTTCACCCACTGAACGATCGAACTCGTGTTGAATGCTCTATTGGTGGGAGACAACTGATCTAAACAAACTGCCCAGTCTCCAGTTAAAGGCTTAACAACTTACACAATATGCATATCTCTCAACTTTAGTTCCAATTTCACAATATATACTTTTGTCATTATTTATCTATTTCAGGGGTGTTTTATGACATATTCAAGAATATTTCACTCATATGACGCCGGCCAGCATTATGGTAGGAGGAAGCCGGACAGAGCCCAGGGGAAACTCACGACCATCCGCAAGTTGATGGGGGACCTTCGTACGTACGACTTGTCACTGTCTTATAACAGTATGTATTGGACACGTTTTGCGCCAACGTTTTCAATGCAAGATCTTCAGAATCGGACTTCGAATAATATTGTAATTTTTACTTTTGTGATGATTAAATATACTTCTTTGTTCCATTAATTACCATACGCCATGCTCAGGAATATTTGACTTATGGTGGCCAACATTGTGGTTGGAAGAAACCGGGATGAGCCTGGGACAAAACCTATAACCATCAGCATGTTTCTGGCAGGCCGTTCCGCATAGTTCCGGAGAAGAAACCAATTCTGGTCATTTGAGCTCTGAGCGACAGCATTGGTTAGAGACTTTTAGGTCAATGCACTTTGCCAGCGTGCCTTTCGTGATGACAAAAAGCCATTAATTATAAGTGACAACAAATAGTCTCCGCGCAAAGCTTTAATATACCTATAGTAAGATGAAATTGCCGACTTTCCCGTCATGGAGTACATGCTCTTAGTGTTATACTGATAATCGTCAGCATCGAAGGTGGTGCTGACGAATTCTCTGCTGTAGCCGTTTACTAAGATGAGAAGAGGAGAGATGCATTAAGCAGGAATTGCCCAAAGGCTATTCTAGTAGAAACAAAGCAAGTAGGTTAGAACAAAAATTATATAACATGAAAGAATAAAACAGAACTACTGAAAACAGGGTGAACTATGTTCTCAATCATATGTACCACAGGTGAAATTATTTAAAAAAATTGTCCTTGTAAAATTATGAAAAAAAATTTCAATGTAATTGTAAACCGTAAAACCTTTCCTTTCTTCAGATGTGTGAACCCGTCCTTTACGCTCCATAAATCTACCAATGAAGAGCACCAGAGTCTTCCATTATTAGCTTCACTTGTTTAAAAAGTTAATATCTACAAAAAACTATCTAGAACTATGCCGTGCACACTAACAATACTGTTGCAAATACGTGAGGCAGTCTTAAAATTAGTGATCCTTTATCACGTTCAGTGAGGGATCTCCGTGGCCGAGGGCCTTAGCGCGCCAGTGCAATGAGCCGTTAGCCTCTGCCCAATAGGGTTGCTGTGAATTCAAGAGCATCTTCTGCTGGCTTCCTCTCCAGGTGCCCGTCTTACTAAGAGGGTGTAACGCTATGTCAAACGTAACTAGAATATTGAATGAATGAATGAATGATTATGGCTTAACGTCACATCGGCAATATCTCAGCCATATCGTGGCGAGAACAAGGTGGAACCACGAGACAGTTCAGGTTTTCGATGGTGACATGAGAACATTAAAAACAAACCAAAAACGTACGGACATGATTAAAATCAGGTAAGAAAACCAAAACAGCTAAAACTCGAAAACCAGCACATTAAGGAAGTTTTATCACGAGTATGCATGTAAATAAAATTTATATTTTATGATACAGGCCAATGGCCTTCAAATATTTTATGACAGCGTCGCCAGCGATGCTGTCAAACAAATCATATGTGGAGTTTACTGTGTAGAATCTTTGCCGCACATGGGCAAAGTCTACACAGTCAACCAGGATATGTTTGATGCCGTATTCAGCACCACATCCAACACACTCGGGAGCACTGCTCCCATCCAGGATAAAATTGTGTGTTAGACGAGAATGTCCAACACGGCATCTTGTTAAAACCACTTGGTCTCTACGAGACATACCAAGTGTATAAGAGTTATGGCCAATGACAGGGTGAATAGCGTGCAGTTTATTACACACCTGCACGTCCCAT